>CM021773.1:140531-199003 GCA_011076525.1 Nettapus auritus | reverse complement strand
AGAAATTCTGTGATTCTGTGATCTTAAAAAGACAACAGCCCTGATATAACTTGGCTGTGAAAATATTCTACTTTACAGCAAACGAAATGTGATCAACTTAGGTTTGTATAAAAGAAAATAGTTGATATCCTCAGCTCTCCCATCTCCTTCACAACAAGCCAATTGGTAATGGAGCTTAAAGAGCAATGAAAAAAACCATCACCCATATTTAAATCGATTAACTGAATGTGGACAATTAAGATGAAATACATCCATGGTCAAGCAGCACAGAAGTTCTCCTAGGTTTACATATTTGTATACATCACTGTAATGTCTTAACACAATATTGCTGGGAATGCTTCCCTAGCTTGTTCTCTAAAGATTGAAATAACATGCAACATATCTACTATTCCTGTATCAGTAAAGATTAAGTATTTTTGTTTATTGCAATACTGATAAAAAAACAAGTTAGAGCTATTAAAACAGGTTTTATTTCCCCTGCAATCTAAGCAAACAAAATACATCTGAAATTTCCATTTTTAAAAGATGCTGAAAATACAACTCCTAGCTGATTTGCTTTTGAATCCAGTGCCTCAACATTGCCTCTAATTATTTTTCTTAAGGTCACCAAAGAAGATTGTATACTTCAGTAAAGAACTCTGGTGTACTGACACATTTAAAGCCTCTTTTTTTTTTTTTTTTTTTTTTTTCCCTTTTTTAATGCATTATGGGAAAGAATGTATCAGCTATATCCTACCCTTGTGAGAGTCCGTACATTTAAATATTTTAAAGTTTTACTTTTCATAAGCAAAAAATCATAGTAAAGATTAATTACAAACAGTCCAGTCTATAACATAAACCCTCACAGAATACACCAGATGAACCATAAGGCAGTGAAGTACACAGAAAAGGAAACAACAAAAAAAAATCAGTAGAAATTTTATATATATATAAAAAATAAACCTCAAACGAGTATTTGTGGATCTGAAGAGCTACTCATCCTAATAACAATGGATGGATTTGAGATATTTTCTTAAACATCTGATTCAGTGAAGACATGTTAGCACATTTACACCGTGGGAGATATTATTTAGTACATGCAGCAAACAACGGTCTATCAGTGGAGTCATCAGCCTCATTACCGCTTATCAGAGACATGCATACATTCGACTACATCTTGAAGTGCGTACTGCATATAGTTTAATTTTACTTAACGAATAAGCTCTTCTGAACAGTATAGGATCCCAGAAATCTGAACTTTGTATAAGAATCTGAATTCACAGAGTAACCCAAACTTTGTCATTGTATGCATGGATGTGTGGATTCTGATGCTTAGACCAGGTATCCAGCTCTTAACCGCTGCACTTGCATCTTTTGTCTCTCTTGGCTTTCTACTGCACAAGCACAAGAACACTATATAAGAAAAGTAAATGTTTGTTCTTTGATTCAACTATATGGGTAAACGTTCACATAGGGTGTTACAAGGCGTAGAGACTCTAACACAAGGTGGTGCTCTCTTCTAATTAAACAGCTTTAAGTTTGGTTTACACTTTGAAAGGAAAAGGTCAGGCTTCTCTAAAACTCCAAACGCTTTTCAGAAGCAGTATTTTTTAGAACTAGAATTTCAATGTCAGTAATTTAAATAAGCACTAAAGCATCTTTTTTCCCCCCTGAAGGTGTTTTATCGGGTGGAATGAAATCCCTCACTGCATTTATCAGTTCTTCTGTCATAGCTCTGTCTCCAGATCTTTCAGTCCATCATCCAATCTCTCTCTAGCCAGTTCTGATGACTTTTTCCCCTCCCTCCCACCATCTGGATGTCATCAGGACTGAGATTTTCAGCTGGAAGGGGGATACACAAGCTCTTTTCTGCTGAGAAGGGGCAGGGGGAATAAAAATCTGTTAGGTTTGTATCAAATGGTAACTGAGGATCTCTTTGAGAGTTTATGAACGAGGTCTCCTCAAATCACTCAGGTTCCACCCATGAGACTTAACTTCAAGCTCGATCCCCTATTAAAGATCTAACCGTGGTTTACCTCATGCTAGCATTACTAACAGTAAGTGTCAGCATTACAGTTTTTGCCACTTCTCTCCCCTGAGCAAACACTTGATGGGCCTTTATTGCCAGAACTTCTGAATCAATCCCCAAAGCACCAATCACAACACTGTCCTTGAGAATCACTGAGCATGCAGCTCTTCCAGTTGGGGGTGGGGGGAACAACAACTCAGCTTGCTTGTTACAGAAGACTTTCTTTTAGATAAAAAGAAATATTCAGAGCTATTTCAACTGCACATTTCTCCCAGGTTTCAAATTTTCCAGGGTAACATTGGTAACTAATACAGCAACACCCTGGTGACAGCAATCAGTCACAGACACTCCCATAAATCCTGTGTTTTTTTCAGTGCAGTTCAGACACATGGAAACCTATGCATTGCCTTGGAGCACTTGCAGTCCTTCTGCTCAGTATGTGCAAAATCATGGGTAAAAAAACTTGTCCCTAGTCTCTTACAGGCCATTCTGACCTTCTTGTGAACACTGGCCATCTTAGAAATGCATGCTATAGATTGCAAAGGCACACATTGTTAACTATAAGATTAGCACATTTAATTTCTCATGAAGATACCAGTGCTGGAAATTTCATACTGAAAATTGGATTCTTGCCTTTTTCAAAAATGTATGCTACCAAGCAGCTGACTACCTTTTCAATCACCTTTGAAAATTCCATGACAAATTAGACACAGTGGAAATTCAAAAACAAAATGAGCAAGATGAACATTTCTCATCTCATCTTTAAAATTAAAGATTATCACAAGAATAATAAGCATATGATAAATCAGTTAACTTTTAAAGACCTGTGTTACACAAACTTCTTTTTAATCAGATTACTCTGGTGCCGTAGGATTGTGCCATGTTATATTTCGTCAAAGAACACTCTGTTCAGTTACTATAGCATTTCTATATCTGGATTAATTAGAAACAGAAATGTGGATACAATTAAGTTTGAAATTAAACACATTTGTAGCAGTGAAGATAATCACTGCTTTAGAATAATCTGGCTGCTCCAACCTGTGAAGTATCAAGCTATTCTCTCAATTAATTGGAACAGTACTGTGTGTTCTTGGAGCCAGCACACTGTACAGAGTATCTATGGACATATCACTTCTCTGACCTATTATTTGACCTGTATTATTTGATTATAAGAATAATTAATGTTGTTACACAATTAGTGATGTCAAGCATAGTACTTACACTTCTAAATGACTTTGGTTGATTCCATCTCTTATTCTAGCTACTGTCGGTTTGCACTTCCTGCTGTATTCAGTGAGCACATCCCAAGCAAGCAAACTCAAGTGCCACTGAATTCAAAGTCCTCTCCAGTAAACCAGAGCAGAAATTATTATCAATTTTAATTTCCATAAAGGGTCTTCACAAACTGTATGTTCTCTCAAAACAATTAAAAGACAAGTCCCTTTCTCCAATACTGCCTGTTCTTGATAAAGAATGAAAAGCTCACGTGCAGAAATCAAGCAAGGTTCAAGACCGTAGTGAGTGGGATAATATTAGTGTAACTCTGTGCTTGCTAATGTCAATTAATCTCTCAGTAGAAAGACAACAGAGTAAACTTTACATTTTATCTTAACCAGAAGATGCAACAATAAGGTGACATTCTTGGGACTACAGCTCTAAGAACCCTGTTAGCAACAGACCATTGAGAAATAAACTACAATGCCAGTCAGTCTCACCTCTATCCCTGGATAGGTGTTGGAACAGCTTGTTCTGGATGCCATCTTCAAGCAATTGGAAGAGAAGAATGTTATGGGGAGTAGTCAGCATGGATTCACCAAGGGGAAGTCGTGCTCGACCAACCTCATTGCCTTCTATGATGACATCACCAGCTGGGTAGATGGAGGGAGAGCGGTGGATATCATCTACCTTGACTTTAGCAAGGCTTCTGATACCGTCTCCCACGACATCCTGCTAGCAAAGTTGAGAAAGTGTGGGACAGAGGAGTGGACAGGAAGGTGGGTTGAGAACTGGCTGACTGGCCGAGCTCAGAGTCTGGCTGGAGAACCTGTGACTAGCGGTGTTCCCCAGGGGTCGGTGCTGGGTCTGGTCTTGTTCAACATCTTTATCGATGACCTTGATGAGGGAATAGTGTCTGCCCTCAGCAAGAACACCAATGACACTAAGCTGGCAGGAGTGACTGACACGCCAGAAGGCTGTGCTGCCATTCAGCAAGACCTGGACAGGCTGGAAAGATTGGCAGGAAGAAACCAAATGCGGTTTAATAAGAGCAAGTGTAGAGTCCTGCACCTGGGAAGGAACAACCACATGTATCAGTACAGGCTGGGGGGTGACCTGCTGGAGGGGAGCTCTGAGGAGAAGGACCTGGGGGTCTTAGTGGACGACAGCAGTGTGCCCTCATGGCCAAGAGGGCCAATGGAATCCTGGCGTGCATTAAAAGGAGCATGGCCAGCAGGTCAAGGGAGGTGATCCTCCCCCTCTACTCTGCCCTGGTCAGGCCTCACCTGGAGTACTGTGTCCAGTTCTGGGCTCCCCAGTACAAAAAAGACCGGGATCTCCTGGAAAGAGTCCAGTAGAGAGCCACGAAGATGATACAGGGCCTGGAGCATCTCCCCTATGAGGAAAGGATGAGAGACCTGGGCCTGTTCAGCCTGGAGAAAAGAAGACTGGGAGGGGATCTTATCAATGTTTATAAATACCTAAGGTGTGGGAGACAGAGGGATTTGGCCAACCTCTTTTCAGTGGTTTGGGGGACAGGGCAAGGGGTAATGGCCAAAAAACTGAGCACAGGAAGTTCCACACCAACATGTGAAAGAACTTCTTCACGGTGAGGGTGACAGAGCACTGGAACAGGCTGCCCAGGGAGGTTGTGGAGTCTCCTTCTCTGGAGATATTCAAGGCCTCTCTGGATGCCTACCTCGGCAATCCTCCCTGCTTTGGCAGGGGGATTGAACCCTATGATCTTTCGAGGTCCCTTCCAACCTCTACAATTCTGTGATTCTGTGTGATTCTCTGAAATACAGCACTACGAGAGCCAAAAGCATTTGTTCCTTCACAGAGAGGGAGATCAGCTCTGTTTAGTACATTAAGAAATCTCCAAATGTGCATTATTATTGGAACACCTGAACAGGTGAGGAAAAAAAGGAGAATGAAAAATAAGAAGAATAAAATTTAAATAAGCTTTCTCCACCTAGAGTTGGTATGGCAAATTTTAGGTAGCTCAAACTTTTAAATTTGCTTTTCGTGTTTTAAAGCATCCACCATACACATGTGAACAAAATAAACAAATAAGACAATGGAAAATTATCCAAACAAGCATAATTAGAACACCACAATCTTCTTATTGCCAAGCCCTTGGCTTTAACTACTGGACTACATGGCTCAGGTCCTAATTAATGGAGAAATTCAATGTTATAAAAATTTCCAAATCTTCTTTTCTTTTTTTTAAACCTGAGATGGAGATTTCCAGTATCAAGCAATTATAAGTGTCTTAATCCACTCAGATGCCTCCTACAAAGCTTAGCATGTGGCAAGAACATTTCACAAGTCTTGCTTTTTGCCTTCATTGCTCTTATTTTTATTTATTTCTTAACTTCTATTAATAAGCTTTTCATATTTCATAATCTTAGTCGCAAACCAGCTTTGCTGAGGATGGGAAAGTACTCTGTGGTCTCCTACAAAGCTACAGTGTAAATGAAGCAGATATTCTTTTACAAATCTAAGGCAGCTGAGCACGTCTTTATGCATCAGGTACAGAAACCATCTTGGGAACTTGCACAACAAAGAATCTTATGCCATATTCCCCACAAAGTGTTCAATTTTTATTTGTAAATGTATTGATAGGCAAAGAGGATTTAAATATCCTCTTGGGAGTTGGACTCGATGATCCTTGTAGGTCCCTTGTGACTCGGGATATTCTATAATCCTATCATCATGGGGTTATTTATACAAATGCCATAGACTGAGAAGAAAAACTTTTGGGCCATGTTTGTCATTAAGCAGTAATCTGATAACTCTCATGCACAAGTGCTTGTGGAACATGGGATAAGAATGAAGTAGAACAAGCCACGGCAGGTCCACAGAGAGAGTCCATATAATGAGAAGAGTCCATATAATCACAGAAGTTTCCTTTTTAATCCCGATATCCTTCTGTGAGCCCCTGGCTTTCCTGCAGAAATTTCTAGTATGTCAGAAAACTCTCATAGGTGGCTACTAATCCACATAGGATATTTTTGCTTTAAAGTTTGAGGGGTGATTAGAAAATCTGGGTTTCATTAATCACTAAGAGTTTTTAAAAGAAAAAAAAAAAAAAAAAAAAAAAAAAAAGGCCTTACTTTTCCCTACTCTAAACAAGCGTAGTTTTTATAATAGCTGGACATCTTTCTTAGAGCTTCTCAATAAAGAAGTATGCAAATGCAAATTAGTTTCAAACACATGATAAGTTCTAGGATAAACTCGGTGGATGTTAAAGAATATGAAGTATTATTATACGTTTCATAAAGTGGCATACACAAGTTCCTGGGACGTATCCTGTGTGGTGACAAGCTCCATGGTGCTTGCAGTAGCTACATAAGCTTCACCATCAGCACTTCTCCTGTGAAGCTTTAAAAGCTTTTAGTCCTAGCCTTTTCCAGTGGTTCATTATGATACTTGAGGAAAATCACTTTTCCAAATGGAAAAGCAAAAATTTCCCCAAAGAAAAATTCAGTAAGTCCAATGAATTCATATTCTTAACTCCCCAAGACGCTTCTGACATCCTCTCTGTCTTATCTTCTGTTTTCTCATCTCTAAAATAATGGCTCACTGAAATGCTGGCTGAAGCCAGTTACGAGCTCTTTCGTAAGTTCCTTGCTTACTGTTCCATGGTCACCAATGAACTACAACAGATGCTCTCTGAAACCACTCCTACTCCAGTCACAAAATCTCTGCACATCACATAGATATTCCCAGGTCAACAGTGAGGGAGGAAAAAAAAAAAAAGTGGGGGGGGTATCTTCAACCCAAAGTTTTTTTTAAGGTGCAGCTCCATTAGAAGTTAAGCAATCGTCTTACTGAAAATGGCACAATTGGTTCTGTAATCATTCCAGTATGCAACTTCACCAGTATTACCATGGTATCTAAAATACACCCCTAACACATTCTGAAGACATGGGATTTGGAGTGACTCTACACTTTGCCTCTCAGTTATCAACCTGGCTTTGGATAAAAACAGGAAATGTGTTATATAACCCTTAACATACAATTCTCACGATCAGAAGAGAGCAGACACAAATAGATCCACTCACACAGGGCTGAGAAATGAAGGAACATTTCAGATCTAAAGCACAGCAGGCACCATTTTCCTGCTGACCTTCTCTTTGCAGCAAAATGATGGCCTTGGTGAATAAATGACCAATCTTGGTCTTTTTTTGTTAAACAGATTTTTGCCATTTGGGGGCTCCAGACCTGTCCCCCTTTCTCCCTAGGAAGGCCTATCCCTGCTGCAAGTGGCTCTCTGGGTCAACAGCAGGAGTTAGGGCTGGTGGCAGCTTCCTGAAGGGAGAATACAACAACCTATTACCACTTCATACAAAAACAGCAGCCACCTCCAATTGTGTGAAGAAAGAGAAGGAACACTTGTTTCACCCTTAGCAATCTCCCCTGTTTCATCCCTACCTATAGAACGTATTCACACAGCCCCTACTAAGGTCTTGCAATCTCCACTGCCCTTACAACACTTCTGAGTTACAGAAAAGCATATCATATCTTTGTGCACATCATAAATTGTGGTACAGGAAAACTGAGTTGCTTGAGATAACAAAGTTTGTAGCAGAGTGAAGTTGCTCCACATTTGCAGAAAACCTCTTATAAAGCAGCTTACTCCCCACCAAATTGCCAGTAACAGCAATGTCGATAACTGCAAAACACAGATCCTACACCTCTTTTTCCTCCAGATGCTATAGTTGTAAAACACCATCTGTGCCTTCCATTTTAAAATACTTGTAAAGTTCATCATCTTAAAATACTTCAAAGCTAAGCTGAAGAATCAGCCATCCATCTTGCAATAGATCAGACAGGCAGAAAAGGGTGAAGTTAGCTTAATCTACAAAATCCCTGGAAAAACTCTCCTACAACCCCAACTTGGTGGTCCATGGTGGGAAAACACCAGTCAGTAGTGTACTCTCTGCAAACATGGAGCTGTGGGCACACCAGTATCTCAAGGTGGAGTGGGAAAAGAGAGAGAATGAAGTAAGAAATGCCACGGGTGTCTTAGAGCTTAAAAACATTTTTTGAAACCGAACACAAGGAGACAAACAGCTTCCAGAAAGTGAAGGGTTTTCATATGACGGACTTCACTTCCTACCCACTCTTCTTCTTTTCCAGGTTGTCCATTAATTCACCATGATAATTTGGGTAATATGTATAGTCACTAGCTAACTAAAGGAATCGTCAGACATGATCACCAGCGTTTCTGAATAATCAAGGGTGGGTAAGTCACATTATTTTGCTGTGACTGTACAATGAAAGCTGTGTTTAAGTGGTTCTCCTTAGCTTAGCCACTATTACATATAGTAGTAAATATTGACTTACTGTATCTACACAACACATTTCAGCTCTGCTTAAAGGAGACAACTCATCTTGGCTTGACATTACTGTCATTTCATATGATCCTATCTACCCCATCTTTTAAAATCAGAATACATGCCCAATAAATACGTTTCACAAAACTGATATTAGGAAATTTATACTTCAGGTGAAGATCATGTAGAATTTTGTTTTGTTTTGCTTTGCATAACTGCTTAAGTAACAATTTTGGGGTGATTATCTCATGGTAGGTATTGTTTTTTTGCTTTCACAGGGTATGCAGTATAAAAACCAAGCTAGACATTTGTCTCAGATAAAGAGGAATGAAGCATTTGTTGGCTTTGTTGTTATCAGCTTCCTGGTACAATCTTTGGAGAGAATAATTATGCAAAGTGTGGAATTTATTATTTATTTCCAAGTTATATTTAGTACACAAAAAGCTAAATCACTTGTTCAACTACTATATGTACTGTAATTACACTCTAATTTCATGCTTTTGGTCATGCAGTTAGCATAAGTAGTTGTAATTACATATTTAAGGCATGTAATCATGTAATAATTAAGATACACAAATCAATTATATAATTAAGGTATGCAAATATGTAGGACCATCCTGTGACATTGATTTTAAGTAGACTACCCCGTTAATTCTGAGGAGAGTTCTGCTTAAAAACGCATTTAACAACACAGCTTGCAAAGAATTACACAGACGAGGAAAAAAACAGACCCATTGTTATTCCGCTTTGGATATCTGCCTGAAATGTTAAATAAAATAAAATCAAACTATCAGATTCTAATCGTATTTACAAGCTTGGTTCTTGTCCTAACCTAAAATAAGTAAATAAAAATCCAGCAAGCAAGAGAAGTTGTATTCTTCTCCAAATGGACCAATATATTTGCAGGCTTGTTTTTAGGCAAGCATTGGTTCGGAAAAAAACAATCTCCACAAATATCCTGCTACTTCCTAATTACCTGTTATGTCCCCAGAAAGATATGTTAAACAAGCAAGCCAAATAGCTAATCATCTCTTTGCATGTTGCAATACCAAATATGGTTTTCATAGTTTATTTCAGAGAACTAGGAAAGGAAAGAGCAATTTTTCATAATTGGAAGAAAACAAGGGAACACACAAAACAGAGTCATTTCCACCGTGGTTGTTTTTATGCTCAGCAACAGAAAACTTTTATCCAAAATTATAAAATCAAGATTATTGACCTCAATTTTACTGCACATTTATGTGGATGTTTTTAGCCTTTCCCCCCCCCCCCTTCTCACAATTAAAACATACAAACAAAAGACAACCAAAACAAGAAGGACTCTGTGCAGAACACCACAAGTAAAGTTTAATGGCTCCTTCAGGGGGGTTTCTCTCCAAGAGCAGAAAGGGGTGGAAGCAAGAAAGCCACTGCTAGAGCAAGGAGAGCAAAGTAATTGTGCTGACCTGCAGAGATTATGCAATCACTGAGCCTCAGTTTCTATACATGCTCAGCACTAGCAAACCAAATTATGAAGGGGATTTCAAAAAAGACAGTAATACCTTGATGAGAAGTTCAGGATAAAGAAGATTCACTTTTCCCTTTCCTTTGACGTAGCTTAAGGAATAGGCATTAGAAGTTGAGAACCAGTCTTCCACTAAGCAAAATGATAAGGAGAAAAAACAATCTCCCCCCCGTGAGTTTGTTTGATAGCAGCTTGGTAGTGACGTATTGGGAGAAATATGCGAAATGAAGGAAAATACATCACTGAGCGTATCCAGGTTGAAAGAAAGCACCAAAATACCATGGTATTTTACACCTTTTACACCAATTTCCCTCTGCCCTTCGTAGCACTTTATTGTATATAAACTTATGATAAGGCTGTGTTGGGAAATCTCTTCTACTGAAATGGGTGTATGACAGGGTGGCCTAACTGGGACTCAGAAGTCCTCAAACTGGAACAGTGGTTAATTCCATTCACTGTTATGCCCGACTGATTTATACTTATTCTAGAAATAGACAGAGGAGCAAAATAAATTATTTTTATAAGTTCTATAGGAGATTTTTACTGTCTCTTAATCTCTCTAAAAATAAAAAATAAAAAAATAAATGCTATACCCTGAATGTCCTCTGGCTTCAAGATATAAATCATTCAATAGACCTGCATCAGTATGTTTGACAGCAAAATCAAATATTCAATAACCAGGATTCTCCTCAGATGACAGAAATGTTTTAAAGATCCTACTTAGAATATTCATACAATCTAGGGTGAAAGACTTTTTTTCTTTTTTTTTTTTTTTTTTGCTAAGATTAATATATTTTATCATTCTCTTAGTACTCATTTGAAATATAAACACATACATTCATAGTTTAGGATCTTAGCATGCTTTAAGGATGAAAAATGCTCCACCGCCTATTTTGAGTTTAAATAAACAACCGTACCCGTATGCCAATATGCAATAAGAGAAACTGAATTCTGCCAGGAGAACATACGCGGGCAATGCTGTTTACATTGCTAGGTACTAGAGGTCAGGAATAGATAGCTATTATACCCAAAATATATCCCACAGGACAGAAAAAAAAAAAAAAACAAATCTCACTAGAAAGCTCAGAACTAGAGTCTATTTAAGCACCAATTAGCACAACATGACTCTGATTTTGGTGGCATTTCTTTGCCACTCCACAACTAACAAATGCCATTTATAACCTGGCAAGTGACGTCTCTGCAGGTGATCTCAGCTATTTTCAAATATTCTTTTCTCTCATTGCTAAAGAATAGCACAGCTATGCTTGAAGAGGAATTTGTGTCTCTCTTTGAAGGGCTACCACTAGCATTCCTCTACTGGCAGTATTTCAAAGAGAAACAACTGCTTCCCTCTAAGGCCCTGAAGATATTTGGAGAAAGGAAGGCTACTCTGAAGTGTTATAATGCAGAAGCACACAATCTTCTGTCTGAAATTCAAGTCAAAGTGAGAGGTCTTGAGGGATCTCACAAAAATAGGATGACACACTCCTATTCCTCCAAATTTTTCACCTTAGCTTTACATAGCACAACCAGCATATGGTTTTCCTATAATTTCAGAGGATTTTGCCATGTAATACTGGCAGTTGGGAGTTGCTGCTGTGAGACCTTCCCTCCCCCAGAAAACATGGAAAGAATCTGACAGTTGGATGCATATGGTCATCTGTATTTACTGCTAACAACACTGTGCTTTTAACAATTTAATTTCTGAATTCAGTTTTGTCCTTTTTGTAATGGTGAAGGATAGCATCATAAATTAGTTTAGACAGGAGGATAATAAATCTCACTTGGGCAGACCCATGACAATATATGGCTTGGCTCATATGCTTTCAGCATCTCCTCTGGCCATTCCTTGATTTTCATCATTAGTTTACAAAGAATATTTCTACCTAGTGTACTGGGTCTGGCTGGGATGTTAACTTTCCCTGCAGCAGCCCATACAGTGCCATGCTCTGCACTTGTAGCTAGAACAGCAGCGTTATCACACCGGTGTTGTGTCTGCTGCTGAGAAGTGCTGGCACAGTATCAGGACTTTCTCCAACCCTCCTGGGGGGTGGGCAAAAAGTGAGAAAGAAACATCACCAGGGCAGCTGACCTAAACCAACCAAAGAGATATTCCATACCATATGATGTCACACTCAGCAATAAAAGGTGGAAAAAGAAGGAAGAGGGGAGGGGTGGGCTTTCATTGCAAAAAACATCTGTCCTCCTCGTGAACACCGGCTACGTGTGTTGAGGCCCTGCTTCAAGGACATGGTCAGGCATCGCTCATTTGCGGGAAGTAGAGAATAATTTCTTTCCTCTGCACTTCCACATAGCCTTTACTTGTTTTGTTTTGTTGTTCCCTTCCCCCTTTCCCCCTTTTTCCTTTAGTTGAATTGTTAATTAATAATATTTCCTTTATATATATATATATATATATATGTATTTTTCCCTTTAATTAAATTATCCTTATCTCAACCCGTGAGTTGTTCTTTCCTTCACTTCTCCCCCTCCTCACCTGAGGAGGGGGAGTGAGAGAGCAGTTGTGGTGTTCAGCTGCCTAGCACGGTAAAACCACCACACCTTGACATGTGTTTTCCTTTCCTTTCTAGATGGTTACTGTACTGACATACTTCAATTTCAACTCCTTTTTGTCCTTATCTGTTTTTGAAGAACTGGTTAAAAGAAGAAAATAATAAATAAAGCTCTTTTTTGTATATATATATATATATATTTGGCAGATATTGAATAAGTGTCTCTTTTCCAATTGTCTTAAGGAAGGTGAAGAGGTTCCCTTTTCTCTAACGTTTGTTCTGATTATTGATGGAAATAACTAGCTCTCTGAAGCCTGTCCTGTCATGAATTTATCCCTTACTCAACACACACTCCTGACTCTTTCTCTGCATATTAAACATTTACGTAAGCAGGTTTGACTTCAAGCTTTCTACAGAGAAGATGAGCTCCTAACAGGAGCTAGCCTTCAGCTCTGACCTAATAGGCCACAACATATCCCAAAGGCAAACCCTCACATGTTGTCATCCTGCTCAATACTATTACAATGGCAACTGACCACTGCGAACATTAAGATCCTGAAAGTCATTAGATGTTATAATTTAAATACATAAGAATTTTGATGTTATGGGTAAATCCAGTAGTAGACTAAAATAACATGCAGTTTGGCAAACGTCCTCAGGCAAAGAAGGTAACACATTGCAAGACAGCAATTGCAAATGTTCATGTGACCTTTCACAATAAATGTGCTTCACAAAAAAAAAAAAAAAAAAAAAAAAAAAAAAAAAAAAAAGTGGTGTCAGTTTGGAGTCTATTTTGTTAAATGTGGGTAGTCTTAACATAAAAATCATGAGTTGTGTGATAGTGTAATATTTATTATTGCCAACAGATGTAAAGAGGGAAAATATATTTTCATATTGAAGACAGAAATGATAATTTTATATATAGTATGCATATGTATCATACTAACTTAGTATACCAATCTCTATCATCATCTATGGATCAAATTTGAGCCCCTTACATGCAGTGTCCTTAAGATAAGGTGATTTCTGCACAGCCATACTATTTTACATCACTTGCAACACTGCAACCCAAGTCCCTTCTTCCATCCCTCACCTCTGCTGTCTCACAGACTAACCGGGATGATAGACAAGGGGACTGTGTATAACATAGTCCTTATGTAATACACAGGCCACAAGGACCTCAAGGGCCTGTCTATGAAGGACTGGCCTAATTTATCCCCATGAGGATCCATCTTCGCATCCATATAACCATGAATATTTGGTATTCAGTAATACCAAAAGCTGCTAACAAACCCAGAGGACAAGCCTAAACATTGATGGTGTCATCAGGGCATCAATCACCAGTGACCTTAACCTGTAACTCACTAATTTTGATTCATACATCGAACGGCACACGGACTGCATATTTTTCAGTCATGAAGATGGTGTCAGCTACATTAAAAATGTTCTCCAAGAGGTGGTGAGAGGAAGACACACTTGTATATGCATTATGATTTGACACCAACCTCAAGATGCATTCAATTAAGGTGTCATGTCTCACCTCAAGTGGAAACAAAGAAATCAAGTAGTAGTACAATAGCATTTAACAGCTGATAATAATGTTTCTGCCTGATTTGCTCTAATTACACAGATTGAACAGCCTCTGTGTTACAGGCAACCATTAATTACCTGTTCTATACCCCAAGTGTATATTTTTCCTCAGAGTTTTAATGCTAAGGTCCAAAGTCTTTTCTTAAGAGAAGTAATCCAGTAACATTCCTTCCACACCAAAAACTTTTTACTCCATGTCGTGCAGACATTTAATTTCACTGCTGGCACTCTTAAAAGCAACTAATACTTCCAAGAGAAACTGCATGTGAAATACCAAATTCTTATCAAGTAATTTGCTAACCATGTATTTTAAATATATCCAAAATCATTTCATGGCACAACTGCTGCCTTTCACATTTATATTTTAAAAAAAATATTATTATATTAAGTCATTCAAGGGCAGAATTCATCATGACAGTAATTTAAATATTTTTTGGATTTCAGAAAGTTTACTGTAAGACAACTTGCAGTCCCTGCAAAAATCATGTGTAATATTGGTAACGTTATTCAGCTTATATATTTACTGCCCTCCACTGCTCCAAATTTTGAGAAAGACTTAAAATTAATACAAATAATGAACTGTTTCTTACTAACTATTTGTGATAATCATTCGTGTCTCCAGAACATATAACCTGTTTTCTCTGAAAGTGGTTTTGGCAGAAGTAACAGGCTTGTTAACTGGCTTTTCAAAAACACTACATTTACAGAGATCTGATGAATCCAAAGCTAAAACAACTTAAAACAAGAATATGCAAACACAATTCTTTGAAGTGAAGGAACACTTTGAAACTCTTTTACCTGACAGAGGACTTGTGATAGAGGACTGTGAATAATTATTGTTAGACAGCAGGAATAACGCTACATAAAACAATTCTGAAAGCCTTCTTGCAAAAATGTACACATACATTCACTGAGAGCAAAGTGCTAACTGTAAAAGCAAATAATGAAAAACCTTATTAATGGGGAATTTAGCTTTAAAATAACTCCATGATTTAGCTTAAGGTCTCCCCATGTTTATACAGGCATTTTGAAAACTAAATCACTGATACTTGCAAAGAGTGCAGGCTAAATGCAGCTTCTGCAAAGTGGTCCATTAAAGTGACTAGGAGCAGAAACCCATGTGTTCCACAATGCTGGATTTGAGTCTGTCTCTATTTCTCAAAAAGAAATTATCTTTCAAATCAGACATTGTGATTTCCTAAGATATAAAGAACTCACAATTAGTAACCTGAAGATTTTAAAAAAATAATAATAATAATTAAAAAATAAAAAGCGTATGAACACTGTTAAGCAAGTACACAGTGACATTATTAAAGTGACAAATACATCTTAAACTACAGAAACAGTACAAACAAGAAAATAAACATTTTAAGACTTATAGCAACTTCAGCCCATCAATAACCCCAGTGTAAAGATATCAAGATTAGGAGTCTATACTGAGACCTGCAACTATACACCATATACTTATGGAAATTATGTGTTTCACTGCAATTCTGGTAAAGGCATGTTCTGGCTATGACAGCTCAAGAACCCTCCAGAATGTTAAGCATAGCTATTTATTCTTAAAATCTGAGATGTGAGCCTCATACCTTCCGTTTCTTCCTGTTGTTCCAGTTATTACATGCTGAAGTCATTTCATGTTGTGGATGATAAGAGATGAAATAAAGAATCAATGTGCAAGTGGTTCCTGTTGTTTAACTCTGAGGCAATACAACTTTTTCAGCCATCCAATCAAGGGATTAAGGTAGTTATGAGGTTTCTGTCACATTACTGAAAATTCAGATTCAATTTGATATTCAGAATCTTTCATCATCTTCTTCGTTAAAAGAACCTTGCATCAATACAAGTAACACAAGGAAAATTAAATAAGGATGATCATATCAAAACCTGTTCCCTCCTGTGAGAGTAAAGAACCCTTTGATGGCTCTCCCTCCTTCTCTCCATTTGTTCTTAAGGCACCTTGGAGGCTTTATACTTCCTACAATAATGCTTTATTTTGATGTGGAAATGAGTACTTTTTTACTCATTAATATAAAAACAGACATTAGACTCAGCAGCTGCTGCTGAAGGTCTTTATTTCTACCCTGGCAATTCACTGTCATAAGTGTCTCCAAACAGACAATACAATGTTGTGCATTGCTACCTCGGGTTGCAGTACCACTTTAACTAAGTTCAGCCCCTCTTCTTCCTCTCTCTTGCTGAAGGGTAAGCACCTCAGCATTTCTTAGCCACACTATGGCTTTAATGCACTACATATTCTCATAGATTAATTGAAATAAATGAAAAGGGAAGAAAATACTCAAGATTCTCTTCACAAATCATATTCATGTTTAAAATAAAAGGTCACAGTCCAATTCTCTAAGAACTTAAGTACTTCCAAGGTTTGCTTTCTTCCTTTTCTCCCTTATTTCATCTTTAAAGATGAATGGTCCTCTCCTTACCCATTTTTCCTTTTGTAGCATTCAACAAGTAGAAATTCAGCCCTTTTCCTCATACAACAGCTAAGATTGGTGTGTCTTATTAAAAAGAGGTGAAATAGCATCTCACTTCGTACACCTCAGTTATGTTCAATCAACCTGACAGAAAAATGCTCTGAAATTCTTAAATGTCAGACCTAATTTCACCAGATTTCCCTTTCTTTTGCAAGAAAAGAGCAATGATGCTGCAAAATTTTGCCAAAATGCCTTTCTGAAGACCCTCTTGGGTTCAGTGTAACTTTAGGGATAGAGGTTTTCCATCCATTAAGACTGAAAACACAGTGTTCCCTTCTAAACAGCCTGCTGTCTTCTAGTTAACTGCCAGTGTATGGATGTACCTCTTACAAGAACATTTACCCAAACTAAACACTAGGGAAAAAGCTGCAGTCCACAGGTGATGGAAATTATCTGCCTCCCTAAGGAGATGCTTCCTCCTAGTCACTAACCCTTTATTTTCAGTAAAAGGCAGTAACAAATTCCCACCAATCTTCTCAGGCAACCTAGCCCCCAGGGGCTCTCTGTGACATTGCACTTTTATACAAATGAAGAGAGAGCTTGGAGTCCTTTGAAGTTTCACACAGAGCAATACTTAACAAAGGTAACTATATACAGAAAAATAGCTGTTTATAGATTGCACTGGCTTATCACAGAAATGGGGCTCTCTTTCTAGACTGTTTAAAGAATTGAAAAATATTGCTTCTTTTCCAGTAAAATACTCTGTGAGCTACTATATATATTGTGGCAGTTAATACTCAAAAATATATTTGGTTTAATCCGTCTAAAAATATAAATGCACAGAGGGTATAAACTTTAGTTAAACTAGAGACAGTCTTCTATGGCACTGCAAAAAACAATGTTGTCGTATAGAGCTATGAGCTATAGTAACCATCCATTATCACAGTGCAATTAAACAACCACTTCACCTACACACCAACAGCACAGCTTTCTCTATTTTTCTAGCACAGAGTCCAGAAATCCCCATCAAGTCTGAGTGTACTTTAGGTTTAGGTTTCATATTATTTTTAATTATAATGTAAATTAGTAATTTCCATCATTTACTCAACAGAGGCAAAGTGATATATTTGAAGAGCTATATAAAGGGAAATATCAAAATACACTTATGCATGTGAAATACTCAATGCTTCAGTTTCATCATGGACACAGATTTTTTCAGAAGAACCATTCATGAAAATCAGATTGAAATAAGAGCCTTACCCTTCCTATGTTACTTTTCTCATTTGCCTCACCTCATTTTTTTTAAGTACTAGCTGAATCTGCATTACAACTTTGGCACAAAGATGCAGCCTTCCAAGAAATTCAGGGATGACCACAAGATTCAGGAGGGCTGACTTTGAGCTGTTCAGGACTCTCGTTGGCAGAGTCCTTTGGGAGGTGGTTCTGAAGGACAGAGGAGCCCAGGAAGGCTGGGCGCTCCTCAAGAAAGAAATCTTAATGGCTCAGGAGCGGTCTGTCCCCACATGCCCAAAGACGAGCCGGCGCGGAAGAAGACCGGCCTGGCTGAATAGAGAGTTGTGGCTCGAGCTTAGGAGAAAAAAGAGGGTTTATAATCTTTGGAAAAGAGGGCGGGCCAGTCAAGGGGACTACAAGGACGTTGCGAGGCGGTGCAGGGACAAAATTAGAAAGGCCAAAGCTCATCTGGAGCTCAATCTGGCTCCTGCTGTTAAAGACAACAAAAAAAGTTTTTATAAATACATCAATACCAAAAGGAGGACTAAGGAGAATCTCCACCCTTTACTGGATACGGAGGGGGGGGAACGTAGTTATCAGAGATGAGGATAAAGCCAAGGTGCTTAACGCCTTCTTTGCCTCAGTCTTTAGCAGCAAAACCAGTTGCTCTCTGGACGCCCAGTACCCTGAGCTGGTGGAAGGGGATGGGGAGCAGAATGTGGCCCCCACAATCCATGAGGAGATGGTTGGTGACCTGCTACAGCACTTGGATGTATGCAAGTCAATGGGGCCGGATGGGATCCACCCGAGGGTACTGCGAGAACTGGCGGAAGAGCTGGCCAAGCCGCTTTCCATCATTTATCGGCAGTCCTGGCTATCGGGGGAAGTCCCACTTGACTGGCGGATAGCAAACGTGGCGCCCATCTAAAAGAAGGGCCGGAGGACTGACCCGGGAAACTACAGGCCTGTTAGTCTGACATCAGTGCCATGGAAGCTCATGGAGCAGATTATCCTGGGCGTCATCATGCGGCAGTTACAGGGCAAGCAGGCGATCAGGCCTAGTCAGCATGGGTTTATGAAGGGCAGGTCCTGCTTGACGAACCTGATCTCCTTCTATGACAAGGTGACGCGCTGGGTGGATGAGGGAAAGGCTGTGGATGTGGTCTACCTTGACTTCAGCAAGGCATTTGACACCGTTCCCCACAGCATTCTCCTCAGGAAACTGGCTGCTCATAGCTTGGACTGGCATAGGTTCTGTTGGGTTAAGAGCTGGCTGGATGGCCGGGCCCAGAGAGTCTTAGTGAATGGAGTCAAATCCAGTTGGAGGCCGGTCACTAGTGGCGTTCCCCAGGGCTCGGTGCTGGGGCCGGTCCTCTTTAACATCTTCATTGATGATCTGGACGAGGGCATTGAGCGCACCCTCAGTAAGTTTGCAGATGACACCAAGTTAGGTGCGTGTATTGACCTGCTCGAGGGTAGGAAGGCTCTGCAAGATGATCTGGATAGGCTGCACCGATGGGCCAAGGCCAACGGTATGAAGTTCAACAAGGCCAAGTGCCGGGTTCTGCACCTGGGGCACAACAACCCCAAACAGAGCTACAGGCTGGGAGATGAGTGGTTGGAGAGCTGCCAGGCAGAGAAGGACCTGGGAGTATTGGTTGACAGTCGGCTGAATATGAGCCAGCAGTGTGCTCAGGTGGCCAAGAAGGCTAACAGCATCCTGGCTTGCATAAGAAACAGCATGGCCAGCAGGGCTAGGGATGTGATTGTCGCCCTGTACTTGGCTCTGGTGAGGCTGCACCTCGAGTACTGTATTCAGTTTTGGGCCCCTCGCTACAAGAAGGACATCGAGGTGCTTGAGCGAGTCCAGAGAAGGGCTATGAAGCTGGTGAAGGGTCTGGAGAACAAGTCTTATGAGGAGCGGCTGAGGGAGCTGGGACTATTTAGCCTGGAGAAGAGGAGGCTCAGGGGTGACCTTATCGCTCTCTACAGGTACCTGAAAGGAGGCTGTAGCAAGGTGTTGGTTGGTCTGTTCTCCCATGTGCCTGGTGACAGGACGAGGGGGAATGGGCTAAAGTTGCGCCAGGGGAGGTTTAGGTTGGATATTAGGAAAAACTTCTTTACTGAAAGGGTTGTTAGTCACTGGAATAGGCTGCCCAGGGAAGTGGTTGAGTCACCATCCCTGGAGGTCTTTAAAAGACGTTTAGATGTAGAACTTAGGGATACGGTTTAGGGGATGATTTGTTAGTGTTAGGTCAGAGGTTGGACTCGGTGATCTTGTAGGTCTCTTCCAACCTAGACATTCTGTGGTTCTGTGATTCTGTGAAGTTCTGAAACACGGACTACCTAACAAAAATAGGACCAAAAAGGGACATTTACCATCAAACCCACTCAACATAAACAGTCAGTCCTGTACAAATTTCTACCTGACTCTTCTGATAATGATAGTAATGGATAAAAGTGCAGGTTGTTCAGTCTTACACCTGATTATACACACATTATCTATGTCTTTGTTTGTCAATATTTTTCTCAGATAAAAATCTGTTTAAATTATGTCACTCTATGATTGATGGCTATTGTTAAAGTGGTGGCCTTAATTCAGTAATGAAGCATCCAAATCAGATTGCCACAAGCTGGCAGTCACCATACACTAGCCATGTTCTTGCATCCTTTTACAAAGACTCATGACCACAGTCAGATGCAGCATTCTAACACTAGGGAGACATTGGACTGCTTCTGTACGGCCATTCTGATGCATTTATGAAATTTAAATAAGATTGATAATATCAATAATAAGTCATGTCTTACATAAACAACCTATTCCTAATACTGGACCACTCTCCTGTCATTTGGAAATGTAAAACAGACACATGGAATTTGTTATTTTGTTTTTTTTGAGTCATAAACATTACTCAAAAGACAGAAAGTTTAAAGATTAATGACAGCTGATCGCAGTGACTTGTGTAACTTCAAGACAAGGACACTGAAAGATGCAGCTCCTTGGCATTTATGGAGGAGGGTGTGTAGATGAATCACAAAACTGATAGATACCCTCGTTTGAGAAGGCAGCTCTTCTGCTAAGTCATGTTCTTGTTTATTTAGTCCAATTAAGAAATCATAATGAAATCTACCTTACTACTTTTCCTGTATCAAGTACCTTTCTGCAAGATGTTCATAACTGTGTACACAACAAACTTCACGGGGAACATTTCAGTGCTATGGGCACCCACGGAAAGGGCAAGTCTACATTCTACCAAATCTGTGTTCTTGCTCATCCAAGAGGGTTCTGTTTCCAGCATAACACTAAGAAAGCACAATACTTAATAGCATTAAATGGAATGGTTTTCACACTAATGGAAACCACAGCATCAATATTAAAGAGAACATTTATTACAGAAGATGCAATTTTTTCCAAGCTCTGATAATATCTAGTTTTTGAACACAAAGTTATTAAAAATTAATTATGTTACCTGTCAGTTCCACAAAAGTATTACTATATGTGATGAATTCAACTCTAGGCCTAAAGGAAGTCAAGAGAATTAAAATCTTAATCTAATTACTTAATCTGAATTATAAGAGTGCCATAAAATGTGAGATATGCTTTTAGCAAGAATAGACTTATTCAATATGACAAACAAAGCCCAGAAGTCCTCTTTACTTTATAAATTACTTTTTAGAAGACTACAGGTACATTGCGCCACAGAAGGAAAAAATCTAATATGTGCAGACATCTCACAATGGTCCTCGAGACCAGAACGGGACATTCGCACAAAGGCACAAGTCCCATAAATTTACCTGGTATCCTAGAGGCAAAGCAGACTTCACAACTCAAAGCATAAAAAGATAAACAACAACTGTGGGCAATATTCAGCTTTAGTAACAGTCAGAGGCTAAGAATAACAGAGAACATTGCATCTCTCAACAGCAATAAAATCTGCCCAGCATCACTGGGTCTGGCTTAAAAAACAAGCAAACAAAAACTCTGTTAACGACTGGGGTCCTATGCTGCTCAATAGGATTTGTGTAAATAATTAAATAAGAAAAGCCAGCACTTACATTTTTTAGTTTACATGATCACTGAAAATAAGGATGGATAGGCAATACCACATTTTTTTCTATCACCTTATAAAACTTGTTAAGTACAAATGCTAGACTCTAACAGTCAGTATCAGGAAATGAGGAAGACTGGGGGGGGCAGGGATAAAAAAATAACAACTGTTAAGAAAAAAAACTCTTTTTGGCCATTTAAAGTTACCAAAATATTTGTTTCTTTCTGAAATAACAGTAATATTCACTACAAAGAAAAAGATTTATTTTACTCATGGCCTTTTCTCCAAGGTATTTTCAAAACTCTACAGATTGGGCCCAGCGTAAAAATACTAGCAACATTTCATTTTGCCAAATGACAGCGTGCAACAACCACATGCACAAGCACACAGCTTGTTAATCACACTATGAAGGGGGATGATAATTCACCGCTAGTAAAACTTCCTGCAATGGTTTTACAAGTACCAGTATACAGTTTACCATATCTGTTTAAAAAAACAAAAACAAACAAACAAACAAACAAAACTCTTTTTCAATGAAAATCAGCTTCCAGGAATCCATTCCTAACAGAAGTTTTTTAGTCCTCCTTGAAAGGATACTCTAAATCCCTAATGGTTTCTTTCAAAGGGCTTAATATATTAACTTTATTTACTATTTTCATTTTGATAGATTCATAAAAATACATGCACGGTAATCCAGGTCTCTCCTTCCTGAAAGCTTCTTTCCTTCACTCCACTGAAAATACCTGTATTAACAACTTTTGTCCTATTTTTTCAGGTATTCTACTGGTGAAAAGCCTTTCTGTGCAGCAAGTTTTCGGAAAGGGAAGCTGTGTTTATTATTAAAAACACAGATCAAAAAATTGTTGAATGACCCATTTAAGCAGCTGAAATCAAGCAACAGTATATATATGTCACCAATTTTATATTTTATTTTTAAAAAGAATGCAAGACCTTCACAACAAATATTTTTAAATTAATCATTCATTTGCTTATTTATGTGGGGAGCACATGTGTGCAAGATAATTTATCTTCTGCACAGCTCAGCCATCTGGCTGTTCTGAAAGCCTAAAAGAACAGGATAAAAAACAAATAGCTAAGTGATTCCTTTATTTTTCTGAGGAATATGATGGGTGTGGTGGGGCTGTTCTGGCAGGCTCCATGCAAAGGATGGATATAACATAGCATCATCAATTTGATGGACAAAGTTTTTCAGTGCCATTTTAGACAGAATCCTAAAATGTACTTAACACTCACATCCAATGTTTTCAGTGAGCAGAGGTAAGCAAACTAGTACCTGAGAACTCAAAGGTGCCTCTGTACACAGATGCATCTCCAATTCTGATTAGCACATTCAATACAAATTTACCTATCAGATGCAGACATTAAGATGAACTTCATTCTAACATGATAGGAAACATACAGAAAGCTTCATAACCCCAAGCTTCACTATAGTTACCAGACGTAATAAATGTGCAAGCAGTGTCTCTCTGCACAGACTTTAATTTAAAAATCTGAAGGAAGAAAGAACACCAGCTTTTTTTTCCCCCCTCCCACCATTTTATGTTCCTATTTTAAAGCACTCTTTAAAGGTTTCTTCATCAACAAGCCAGACCAATGAATCAGTTTAGCACAAGGCTAACATGGCATCATCTGCACCTATGCGGAATTTTCTTTGTCATGATTAATCCCTGACTGTGAATATCTTAAATGAACCAAGCCACAACAACATAAATGTTACATATTCAGGAGTATGGTTTTGGACAAAAATTGGGCAAATCATTTCAAAGTCTGTGCGTCAAATAATCAGGATATATACAATTTCTCATATTTATTTC
This sequence comes from Nettapus auritus, assembly GCA_011076525.1. NCBI lineage: Eukaryota > Metazoa > Chordata > Aves > Anseriformes > Anatidae > Nettapus > Nettapus auritus. The sequence continues at coordinate 175,282 of CM021773.1, read as the reverse complement.
CCTTTGAATGTTGGACCTCACGTCAGCAGGAACATTTAATAACTTGTCAATAATTTGTGCATGCAATGATCTGGTAAAATCTTGTCACAGTCCATGCAATTCATATACATCTTTTATCTTTCATTTGATATACATATCAGAATCACAGTCTATGCTTTTGTCTTCAAATGTAACCAGATGTGCAAAAATCGGAAATAAGACTGCATTCATACCACACACTGCTTAGACAATTTCTTAGTAATGCTGGCTTTTCCCGTAAAGAACAAGGAGGAAATCAGCTTCAAAAACATCACTTTCACACACATCATTCAAACTTTTAGCTTAAGAAACGGGGCAAGGGTAGTTACAGATCAGTCCAACATGGTGCTTCGTTGTCCATATGAAATATGGAGTTTGGCTCCAATGAGCTTGTCTTGGAGCCAAAACTGAGGGAGGAGGAAGAGGGGATTATTTGCAGGCCAGAAGAAAGTGGGTGTGATCACGGGTATGTGACTAAACAGACCTCCCCTGCACATCACATCCCACCCACACCCTGCTTTTTGCCCTTTTCTCTCTTTTTCTCTCTCTCTCTTTTTTTTTTTTTTTTTTTTTTTTTTTTTTCTGGCCAGTGCATAGAGGTTACACTTCTCTTGGTCCAGAAGCACAGAACTGCTACAGCAGTCTGATGTATTCCAAGCCATTGACTACAGCTAGTAGAAATATGCAGGATGAAATACATTGTTCCTGGCATTTTTTTTTTGTTTCAAACCAGAACATCTCAAAATCTCATATGAGAATCCTTTCAGGTTAATCTAGTCCATTTTTCACTCAGTGAGGTTCATAAATTATCTTGCCTAAAAACAAACAAACAAACAAAAAAAACAACAGTATTTGACCAAAAACTCATCCACTAGTGCTCAATGCAAATGTTTCCTTTTAATGAGGTATCTTCCCAGTGTTTTTCAGAAATTGATTAGTTAATCAAGTAGCAAAATAAAATTTATGTGACAGACATTTACTGGTGGTCAGATCAGAAATTATTAAATTGAAGTCCCAAGAAATTACGTAGCTCAACACCAGTCATACATTTGATAGCCAAACCCTTAGAATAATATAGGAAGATGTAAAACTTGAGTTATGTTACTAGGAAAAAATAAAACTACCACTTTACATTTACAATTTACTTCACTATCATACAGGAAAAACAAACAAAAATTATAAATGAACTTTGCTATTTCTTCTACCAAATCCTAAAATTTCCACTGCTGTTGTTGCTGTTGTTTGGTTAGTGTGTTTTATTTTTTTGTTTCGGTGTTTTGAGAAAGAGAGAGGTGAAGAGGATTTTCACCTCATGACAAATTCAAACACGCTTTTGTCCTGAAACTTGCACTAATTGTACAGAAGTTCATGAGCCTTGTGCTGGCAAGTGTTCTTAAAACATAACTTTATGGATTGTTTATGTAATTCCCAGTTCTCTGGGAAAAGAGAAACTATCAGCATTACGTGCAGTACAGCTGAGAAAGTACTTCTCTCACCCCTCCTTCTTCAATATTGTAAATAATGGGAATACTTTTTCCCCATGTTCTCAAATTCATAGCTAACACTAAAAGAGAACATCACCGCCTGGAAACACAAACATCTGTTATCTAGCCACTGACCGTAGGTTTGCACAGACTGGCTATTTGCATTGGAAGCCATCCTTTCACAGTGAGCTGCAGAACAGCACAAAAGCTGGTCTTTTATGAACAATAGATGGACTTCCCCCCCGCGCCCCCCGCCCCCCTTTTTCTTAGGGCAAGTCAAAGACGCACAGAGTGTGGGAACACGCATTGCTGCTGCTCATTCCCCACCTCGTACCTGCTGCCCCCTGCATCCCTGCCAGGTTGGGATGTCAGGGATGTTTGGCAGGGAACCCGGGCACCGCCCTGCAGGGCCCCTAGCTCAGAAGAGCCTCACCCAAGTTCACCCTTTTCCTTCCTTCTTATGACACTATATCACCCCATTTAACACACACAGACTAGCATCCCATGACCATATCATCTCACACTTCTGTTTAAAAACAGCCAATGCACCAATAAAAGTACAACAAAGTCCAGAGAAACTAATATTGAGATTTCCAGCCTTTCAAATACAAGAATTTGAAACTGGAGAGCATCTTTCTTTAATTGCACAACAGAAATGTAGATTTCACTTTTTAATTAAGGCACCCCAGTTTTAACTGTTTCACCCACACACACACTTTTCTTTCGAAGTGAAAAATAAACTCTACTCATAGCCTCCAAAAACACTAAAGATATCAATTGAGAAATATTTTAATTTAGCTACAAAATAATGTTTTAATATTTGTTAGTTACTAGAGGATAAAATGCTTGGTTGATGGTTCTTAGTCTTATCAAACTCTGTAATTAACTTTTATTTGATCTTCTCCTGCTTCCAAGAAGAAAGTCATGTCAAGTATTTTGACAAAGGCCATTCAGTTCAGATTCTAGCAGAATTCATTATCAATACCATTGTATTATTGTATCCAGGTAGGACACGTATGATACCTTTGGCATTATAATAGCAGGAATTGTCTCAAATTATTTTATATATATATTTAAATGCACTTATACACACATGACAGACTATAGCTAAACATAAAACACAAAGTTATTCATCAGATTATGAGAAAATAAAAAAATAATAAATAGATATTTAATTGGAAAAAGAATATTATGTCCAATCTGAAGTCTGCTATTATCAGTCATATTTTTAAAAAATCAACATCTGAGAAACTTTCTTTCAGTTCTCATGAGGCTGGGGTTCAGATTATTCAGATTTCCAAATGGATTTTCAAAACTTTGGCTTTATAATAAAATTACATTTAGATGCAGCAGAATGCAAACAGCATGATACATAACATTTTTTCTGTTAATTACATAGCACATTCTCAAAATTAACAACTTCTCCAACAGCACTTGCAAATAAGTATAGTTGACCATTTTTCCGTCTTCTAAACACCATAATCTCTCTTTAAGTATTAAGAGATTTCATGTTTTGAACTTTTACGGATCATTAAGCTTCCATTGTATACCCAAAGGTTACTAAACTTTAAACAGTTGACTGAGATTTATGAGGCAAATGCAAAATCTGCTTGTATGAGTCATGCCTCGTAACTAAGCAAGGAGAAGATAGCCCTAACCATGGAAATAAGGTATACTATTAAAAAAAAAAAAAAAAAAAAAAAAAAAAAAAGGAAATAAAGCATGATGGGGTAACAACATCATGAAAGCAAAATACCACAGAAAACAAACCACAGGAAAAAAATAATCAGGAAATGGAGTAAGTCAGATTTTGTTCCATTAAATAGTAACAAAATTAGAAGTAACAAATATAAAGAAAAACAAGATAAAGATTTGTAATCACTGAAGGGAAACAGAAGCAACAACAGCTAGCAACCCCATGGGACATATAAAATAAAATCAGGATGCAGAAATTCAGAGAAGCTCAAAAACTGATGGACTTAAAACCTTCACTTTTCACATCACCAAAGTGAAAGAGATTAAAATCAGAACTGTAATGCTTTAGGAACATGTCAGCCAGTTCACATTTGCAAAAGATGCCCATCTTGATTAGCTGCTAGGGAAACATTAATTTCTACTAGATTTTGGATGAGAATGTAAATGAACATATTATCATTGATGAATCCCTGAAATGCAAATGTAGGCCTCTGATTTACCACTAACATTCCTGAAAAGCTTCTGACTTAATATCCCTAAATGGAACAGTCTGCTGGGGAAAGAAACAAAAATGTTTTGTAGTTCCGCATTCCCCTATCACCTCAGTGTTGAGTGACTTAGCCCCCAAGAGTTAAAACCAAATCAAAAGCAAACCAGAACCCTCCAAACTGATACCACCAAAGATGACATTATCTGTATACACTGACAGACAGAGGAGGGAGGAATAAAAAAAAATTAATAATAATAATAATAAAACAAACAAACAAAATAAAACAAAACAAACAAACAAACAACAACAAAAAAAAAAAAAAAAACAGCGAGAAGCTACAAAACTAAGCAGGATGGATGAAGGAAAAAGTAGCTGCTATTTCAACACACTTCCCAATGTTTTTCTTCAACACTTAAACGCTCTGTTTTCAAAGTCTCTGGGGCCTGACATTGCTGGGTTACATTCTTGTGTGTATTGTTTGCCAAAGAGAAGGAAGCTTCACATTGCAGGAGCTGTCCCATCCTTGGGGAGAAAATGCGACCCGTGCTCCGAGCCCTGAACTGGCCCACACAGGCATGCCTTAGAGACAGAAGCCAGGGCTGTCCATCACCACTCCTGCTGCGTTGTCAGTCCATGGACAAAGATTCACACCAGTAATGAATGAGCCAGACTCCAACTATGAGGACAAGTAAGAAGAAGAAAAAGAAAAGGGGGGTGGGCAATAAAGTGCTCATTCAAGAGGCAAAAATTGTAAGATTACAAAAATTACCAAATACAAGAGCAACATATGAAGAGAAAAATAAAATGGAAATACAAGTACAAGCCTGAAGAGCTGCTTCTCTTTTGCTGTTTAGCGAAGTAGAAATTTATGACAAGGGGTATTAGGATGATAATCAGAAATCAGGGAAACTCTAGACATTTAAGAAGGCAGGACATAAATATGCCTAGTTTTTCTGCTAGGCAACAGCTCCAGAAACCTCTGGTTTACTTCTAGAGACTGAAAATTTACAAAAGATCAAAAGTTAGACAACAGATTACATTTACAGAGCATTACACTCTACACATTGCAAGATAACATCCTACATAAGAGCAATTACAGAGCTAACATGGGTTCATGAGGGGTAGGTTCTGCCTAACAAATTTGATTTCCTTTTATGATAAGATCACCCATCTAGTTGACCAAGGGAAACCAGCTGATGTGATCTTTTTGGACTTCTGACACAACTTTGGGCTTTCAACATGGTTTCCCATAGGATCCTACTGGACAAAATGTCCAGCATACAACTTAACAAAAACATCATATGATGGGTGAGCAACTGGCTGACAGGCAGGGCTCAAAGGGTTGTGGTAAATGGGGCCACATCAGGCTGGCAGATGGTCACTAGTGGGGTCCCTCAAGGCTCCATTTTAGGGCCAGTCCTCTTCAATGTTTTTATAAACGACTTGGATGTAGGACTACAAGGTGTTTTGAGCAAATTTGCCGATGACACCAAACTTGGAGGAATTGTGGATTTGGATGAGGGTGGAAAGACCTTGCAGAAAGATCTGGACAGGCTGGAGAGCTGGGCGATCACCAACTGCATGAAGTTTAACAAAAGTAAGTGCTGGGTCCTGCACCTGGGACAAGGCAACCCTGGCTATACGTACAGACTGGGTGATGAGATGCTGGAGAGCAGCCCCGCAGAAAGGGATCTGGGGGTTGTGGTTGACAGCAAGCTGAATATGAGCCAGCAGTGTGCCCTGGCAGCCAGGAGGGCCAACCGTATCCTGGGGTGCATCAAGCACAGCATTGCTAGTTGGTCGAGGAAAGGGATCATCCAGGTCTACTCTGTATTGCGCTGCTTACCTCGTACTGTGTGCAGTTCTGGGCACCACAGTACAAAAGGGATGTTAAACTGTTGGAGACTGTCCAGAGGAGGGCGACAAAGATGGTGAAGGGCCTGGAGAGGAAAACATACGAGGAGCGGCTGAGGTCACTGGGCCTGGAGAAGAGGAGAGGAGGCTGAGGGGAGACCTCATCACAGTCTACAACTTCCTTGCAAGGGGGAGTGGAGAGGCAGGTGACCTATTCTCCATAAACACCAGTGATAAGACCTGCGGGAATGGGGTTAAGCTGAGGCAGAGGAAGTTTAGACTAGGCATCAGGAGGAAGTTCTTCACTGAGAAGGTGGTTGCGCACTGGAACAGGCTCCCCAGTGAAGTAGTCACTGCACCAAGCCTGTCTGAATTTAAGAAGAGATTGGGCTGTGCACTTAGTGACATGGTCTCAATTTTTGATTAGACCTGTGCGGTGCGAGGAGTTGGACTTGATGAGCCTTATGGGTCCCTTCCAACTCAGGATATTCTATGATTCTATATCAAGACAGAACAAGTGTCTGTCCCATGACTGGGACATGGGGATATCATTTAGAGATTCACCTTTCAGACATCTTTTCTGAAGCTTACCCTTTTGATATTTTGTTTAAGTACTGAACTAGAACTCTTAAGCTAGACATTTATTTCACTTTATCAGTTTATTTATCCTTTCAGTTTTAAGTTACTGCTGCATGGATCATTTTACATTTACAACTCCTAATACCTTCTTTCAACAACCATTTTTAAAGCCTACTTTGATATTTCTTCAAGTATTGCAAGAAGTAAAAACTTCCTCAGAGAAATTCCAAAATGTATTTTCAAGTTATTTCTCCACAGAGTCTATTTGATTCTCAGTCAGTGCCGTGGAAAAATAATTTCTCAGTAGGGAAAAAAGAAATGGGACCATATGAAAACAATAAATATACAAGACTGGTTCCTGACACGGTCCTCAGAGCTCCTTGCCTTTCCTGAAGGGATTGTGGCCCCAGGTTTGCTCATCAAAGTGGGTAAAGTTGGGCTGTTCCCAGCCCTCCACCAGGTGCTATCTGGTGACAGGAGGATCTTTCCAGTGCATTTCAGCAAACAGCCAGCTTGACAAACATCCTGCAAAACTGGAATATTGTATCTCAGCAGTACACAATGGAGTTTTGCCAAATGTCTAACAGCTCTATTATTTCTCCCTGACAGGCTGTTTTACAGAAGTTATTATTTTCTAATTACACTAAATAAAAGTATGGGTCATTGGACAGAACAGAAGGATATTTACATTGGACCTCTGACACCATTATAACAAGCTAAAGAGCAAATACAAGCCAGAAATGCTCCATTCAGAGTGACATTACAACTTGCTATACTGTATATTTACAAAAAAAAAAAAAAAAAAAAAAAAATCTTATCACAATACAGATTTTTCTCCTTAACATGAAGCCATCAAAAATAAATAAATAAAATAAAAAAGAAGAAGATAGAGAAGCTAGGAGCAGGGAAATACTCAACATTTCAGAAAAGTGGAAAGAATGTAAGAGCAGTAGTGCTGTGGCAATTCAGAGCAGCTGAAGAATTGTCTTAGCAAAGCAAATTTATTGTAACTCAGAATGATTAACCATCAACAGTCAATTACATGAATACTGCTAAAAACCACAAGACAAATGTGTGTATTGACAAGTATGAAAGGTACACTGATAACAAGACCCTCCTTGGTTTTAAATAGACTTTAAACCCACCTTTCCCTCCAGGTGTTTTATGTTAAGTAGAAGTATCTGCCTACTGTTGGCATTTATCTCAGTTCTCATGCACATAGCACTAATTTGGCAGTATTGGGGTCTTACGACAAACAATCCCCATGGAGCTTTAAAATTCTGCCTAATAATTCATTCTCTTTTCTTTAACACTCAACTGGGCATGGAGTGGATGAAAATGGTTATTGAATGGGCAGAGTCAGCCCTTCTGTCCCATTTATGCATTATCCAGCAAAAATGAGAATGCATCTAGGAGGAAACAATAGTATGACAAACAGAAATAGAACTGTTTTATTCAAACAACGAAAGAGTAGGAGGGTTTTTCTCCACTATGCCAAAAGAACAGGAGATTGTTTTCCTGCTTTGCATGCTGTCTGTGGAAAGAAGAAAGTTACATGTTCAGTATACTGTATGCACTACTCAAAATGAGACAACTATATGTGTATATATTTCTTTTCAAATTAAAAATAAATAAATAAATGAAAGTAATTGTAAATGGAAACTAAGACATGGTAATTATTCTGGCCTCATACCCATTAAAATGAAATCTTTGTGACATTTGTAGTCACAAACATCACAGTAAAACAAAGTTGCATAGAAAAGAAGCAGGGTTTACATCTGCTATTTTAACTATAGAAAAAAAGAGCAGCGCATATGTTAAAGATTAAGCCTGATCAAATTACATAGAAATCTGAGTTCACAGTAACGTCAAAGATGACGAAATGGAAAAACCTATCAAAGATCATATCTGAAATCCAAGAACCAGAATACAAAAACCCTTCCATGTTAGCCTGCAATGGTTCTGTATAGGGACCAGAACAGCAGTACCAGAAACAGAAAATAAACTGATGGTTCTGAGGCTGAACATCCTGTGCAGATTTTAGTGGTTATAAAGTCTACTTGGTATCAGGAAAGATATTCTGATCTGCATCACAATAACACATTGACTTGAAGAGCAGAGGCAGTTATTAAGTTACTATCATTGCCTTTTTGCTGGCCCCTCCACGAGACAATACTGCCCACAGCACCGACAACAGATCTGATCATCATCTTGGCCATAAATTTAACTAAATTAATTTATTTGTGCAGTCCCCAGCACTAAACTTAGAAATCCTGGCTTAGAACAAAGAAGCCTACTCTCTTGTCTGTCTGCAGTTAAATGAGAAGTGGTCACAGTAAAAATAAAACCCTCAGATTAAAAACCTTGGGAGAATAAATAATAAACATGATTGCACAAACAACAACAAATTTAACTTTTCAGGTCCAGTTCAATGTCTTTCAAAGCCAGTAAGACTCCCATTCAACTAAAGGCTTACACATCATCCCAACAGTGAAATTTCCTAAGGAATTAAAATACATGGCACTGTCAGGGCTATGCAGTTTGGAGAGGACAGGGAGGTTATTTGCTCATGGTGGAGACTGGGGATAGAAAGTTAGAGTGCCTCCCTAAGCTGGATGCAATGGTTTCAAACTCCAAGACTCAGGTTTGAAATACACAGGCTGCCTAGAATAGTATCCTCCAGGCAAGACTAGTTCTGTCTTTCACCTTTTTCAGGCAAACTAAGTAAGTTGAAACTAATTTCCTCTAAGTGGTTTTCCAGAAGAAACTTCATAATGGAAATCCCATTATATCTTTGTGGCCTCAGGAGTCTATCACAAGAAATAGTATTTGTTCTGACATCTTTGAACAATTTCTTTTCAACTCCTAAACTGTAGTAGTTCTGTTGTGGCAAGGACAGATGTTATATCATTTGTGATGAGAACTAAAATCAACATCTGCCTTGTAAACTGCTGTAAAAAGGCATACAGCCATTTTTTATATATATATATGTTTCTTGGTGCAGTCATGGCACATGTAACAGGCAATATATTACTAGACAGACAGCATATAATATCAGTAGTTCCTACTCATAGGAATAAAAAGCACCAGTATATATGAATAATATTCATATTCTCTTTCTTACTATTAAAAGATGCTTGAGGGGAAAAATCTTTGTTGATAAGCATATTCTGACAACATAAAAATGTGATTGTACATTGAAATTATAGTCAAATACGTATTTGTGTAATTTTCTTTTTAATTTTGTTTTACTAAGACTTTTCAAGCTTAATTTTGATAATACAAGAATAAAACCAAATCTGCTTAGGAAGTGGAAGTTTCCCAGTTCAGTATGTGTTAAGTCTGCATTCCCAAACAGAAATATTTAGGCAGCCTCAACAAAAGCCACTTCCATCAGTTCCACTATTTAAAAAAATTAATCAGCATTTAGAACAACATCATGTTAGGTGAATGCTACTCTGAATTCATTAGTAAAAGTGCCTGTAATGTAACCTCTGAACATAAAACATTTGTATTTTCAGGGAGAAAATCGTTATAATACATGGGCAGGCACACGTTTGACTTTTGTTATCCAGAATGAATTAGATTTCATGGCAAATAAAGGGGAAGGTCTAATTTTCTTGAAGAAAATGTGTGGCAGTTTTATTTATTTACTTATTAATATAGTATTAGAGCAGGGAACACAGAGTTCTTCAGGAAGATGGGGAGGTCTGGCAGGTATGTCTTTATAAAGGGTAAAACCACACTTGGATGGAACCTGAAAACAGAAACTGGTAATGGATCGCTGTAGCAATACTACCATTTCAACAGCTAACCATAATTCACATATGGAAACTTTTACATATGTATCTCACCACAACAAGAACTCTGCATCACCTTTATCCCATGAAAGAGATCAAAAAACTTTTGAATGAAGGTAGCAGAACATGGTGCTCTTGAACAATCTTGCAAAGTCACCTGAACTTTTAGCTAGACATGTTTTAATCTTGTCATTAACCACTCTGAAGAAAAACAATATGAATTGCATGTCAAAATCATTACTGCCTTAAAATCTAGCAGTACACCATCAGTCTGGTAGCCTGGCCATTCCTGGCACCTCAAAAAACATGTGTGCAGTCCAAGTTTTTGTTGTTGTTGTTTTTGTTTTTTTGCTTTTTGTCTGTAAAAAGTGAAACCTATCATATATACCCCCATTACAACTCTAAATTACCCGGAAGGAATTTTGTCATTCTCTAGACGGTCTGTATGTATTTGAGCATGGGTGCACCTATCACACTGTGAACAATTAAACTCACGCTATGAAGTTCAAACCAACCCAAATAAGGATGTGAAATCCTTGTGTTTTACCTCCCAGGTATTCAGGCAGCCATCAGTGACAAAGTTTTCTGTTATTTTAGCCAAACATTCTTAGGATCTTTTGTTTTGTCTTTAATTTTGCCATCCCCTGATCCACAAAATAAATAAATAAATAAATAAATAAATAAATAAATCCCCAAAAATAAAAAGCTGCCCGCACTTTTTTAAGTTTAGCACGTTTTATGAATGTACACCTCAGTAAAATTAAGCTGCAATGATGCTCTTTATATCTGCTTCAGACAAAGCTTGGCATCCACAACCTCTAGTAGTAATAACAAAGAATGGAATATTTTACCAAGAATCTGATCACTAAATGATCATGACCTAGGGTTTTAGCTTTTAGACAAGCAGGATTTGTTTTCCTATCTACTCTTAAACCACCTGAAAGAAACTGAATTACCAAATTATTGGTTGTGGACTCATAGACTACCAAGGACATGGCTACGAGGTCTGGCACGATAACAGATTCAGGTCAGTTTAGATTTTGAAATAAACTGCTGTGCAGAATGATAAGGCCTCTACGGTGTGCAGTTTTAGAGCTGCAGACCATGTCTGTGCAATGTCTGTCAGTTACATAGACTACGTAATGAAATTTATCACCTGGTAGATAAGGGACTATTTGAGGAGATAACGGAGCTCAGCTTTCTGACTTTCTAGCAAAGTGCTGCCTGCATGCATGTACCCATGCTGGAAAGGGTGCCAGGCAGCAAGAAGCATGTGTTCAGAGCTAATATCTGCAAGGTAGGCAGTTTACAGTTTCATACCTAAATATTCAAAAGTGACCCTACTCCACTCCTAAATGAGAGATGAAACAGACCAGATAGTGAAAGGAAAAGCAGGATAAGTAATAAGTCTTCAGAAAATGATATATATAAAGAGGAAAGAAATAATTCATAAATAATTAAATAATAGGAGTAAATAAGAATACATTTTGACAGCAGCAAGAAGAAATCTAGTTAGAACGGATTACCTGAAAAGAAGTGGTGTCTCTAATACTGGAGGTGTCTATAAATGAGACAAAAACATTCCTTTGAATTGACATCATTTCATCTTGCTGAGTGCAGATCTTAACAAAGGCCCTCCTGGGATTCTCCAAGAGAAGAGGTCACCAAAGGTCCCACTCCATCCTGCCTGGCCACCTTGGGGTTGCTTTTCAACCCATGTTTATTTTAGAAAACAACTTTAGAATAAAAATAGAGCTTGGCATGTAACAAGTGAATACCAGCTCTGACTGCAATTTGTCTGTATTTAAATATTTAAGCTTTAAAACTAATTGTTTTTCTAAATTCACAGTTTCTTGCCATACACTTGTTGGGCTGCAGATCATTCCCAAGCTGTATCTGCAAGAGAAGCCTAGAGATATTGCTCTGGGTCCTTTACTGGATGGTTTCCTAAAAAGAAAGCAATCTCAACATGTCAAAAGAAAAACCAAACAATCCTCAAGATGTGTCGTGTACTCTGCTGATTACTTTCATGGTTTAAAAACTCATTTTGAATTTTTGCATATGCATTCAGTGTCATGTTCTGTTACAAAAGGAAATTCTTCTACAGAGAAGGTCTGCACAGATCTACACACTTAACATGATCCACAAAACACTGCATTCCCCACTGGATTTTGAGGGTGTTTTGAATTTCACAAGCTAGCGAAAGTTGGTCATCTGTGAATTCATGGAAAGTGAAAGGCAGCAAATGCCCTGTTTTCAAGTCTGAATGAGCATTTTTGTTTCCTCTCTGTCACAGACTCCAAACCTAGCAGTCATTTAATCCTGGAGTGTAATGTGCCAAAAATATCAGGAGAGCTGACCACAACTGGCATATTCCAAAGAGGAAATTGTTTTTGTCAAAACATACTGAACTAAGTCATTAGTTTCTTCACATATACTACAAAAGCTGACATCATAAACACAATAATGCATGGTTTCAAAACATTAACCGAGGCTACAGAGGCAGCTAGATTAAAGAATCCACAAAGATCTTAGTGTTCATAAAAGGAGTGAAAAAGTCAAAGTGAGGAACTTCTGAGAAATAAGAAACTGAAACTATATATATAGCAGGATAAAGTACATATCTGAATATTTTTTTAGGTTTATTTCAGTTTGGCTGAATAAATAAATTTTACTCCCCATCTTACTGCACTGCTAAGGATCAGTTAAATGAGTTGTCCTGGGCCACAGACCTGGAGCTTCAGCCTTAACCTACAAGAAGTGTGTAAGCAACCGCTGCTTCAAAAGCATTGACCCACCACCTACTGACTACTGTGAACTTGGGATTTGACCTAGAAATTCATTACACTGCTGTTGTCTCAAAAACATAACTTTCTGTCATGGTCTAACTGAGAGTAACAGGATTACATACAACTTGGACAAACAGTTCAATTTCTCTTTGTATTGAAGTAACTAGGCAATTCCAGAACTGGGGGAAAAAAAAAAAAAAAAAAAAAAGTTTTTCTACTTTTCTTCTTTCTGATATAAACAGCCACCATAGGCTTCTTCCAGCTTTTCTTTTTTGACATTGAATAAGTCACGTGCTTTCATCTCCCCTTGTACAGGGAGTTCTCCACTCTGATGATTCTGGCCAGACATTTCAGTTTGGACCCACATCTCTTGATCATAAATGATTAGAATTGCTCAAAAACATACCAAGAAAGATCTCAAGTGACTGAACATGAGTATCAGTACTCACCCTTTGGGATCACTTCATTTGATATGTTTCATTTTTCCACAGCCATGTCACACCGATGGCTCTTACTCTTCCTGCAACCAATCAATGCACACAGATCCTCATCTTCTTCAACTATTTCCAGCTGTGAGCCTCTAGAAGAGATGCTTTGATTCCCAGGTGCACAGCCCTGGGGTTTGTTTTATTGATTTTCTGTTATTTTTGTCTCCAAGGCTGTCCTGTTCTTTCCTTCATAATATAAAATGGTCTGCTGGTTGTCATTATTCCTCCTGGTCCATAACTAATAATTTCCCAGCATTATATTTAAATTGCAAAGACTTCAGAGTCTAGTCAAGTATATAAAGTATTGAAACTATCAATTTTATTGTTCAAGCCATAGAAGAGGAATTTTCTCTTTTCCCTTATGCACTAATAGACATAGACTGCATTTACAGTGAGACTTTAAAGTAAGAGAGCGAACATAACTATGGAAACAGAACCTGCAAAAATATTTTAAATATCCACCAAAAGAGCTCCAAGCAGGGATACAATATGGAGTCACCCCAAGAAACAATATCCTGAATAAAATCAGAGATTACAAACCATCAGAAAATTCTAGGCTGCTTCTTGTTCTTCTACTTAGCCTTTCTTTGGGATTCCATTCCTGCTTAGGAATGACAGGGTTTCATTGCCTGCTTTCTTGAATATTTCTTCCAAAAGAAGCCATCTGTCCCCATCACTGGGAAGCACATTCACTTTCTTCCCCTACCAATCAAAGCTTAAGCCTGCCATCTTCTCTTTCAAAGACCTTTAAAAATTATTTTTGATACTTTCTCTTGCTATTAGTAACTTTCCAAACTCCAAACACCATTTCACTATTTTCAGAAATACGGGCAAATAATGTAGCTTTCTAGAATACTGTACATCACAGAAACCTCTCACTAAAAATAAAATTTCATTAAACATACTCAATAAGTAACACAACTGTACCAACTCTTGGTGAACATACATAATCTTGGATCATACAGAACATCCAAAATCTTGGATCTTCTGGGTAGTTTTACACATATAACTTCTTCTTCCTATGTTTCATTTCCTCATGAAAAAATACTTATCGCTCCTCTTCCTTGACAGGTCTCCATGGGCTCAAATCCTGTAATGCATCAGATTTCTGAGGAGTCTCACAGCACATTTTTCCGATTACATGCTCAGAGCACCTTGCAGAAAAACTTCTCAAACTTGGAGAAATTATTTATTATTTTAGTATAAATATTAATGCAAAACTATAACAAATTTTTAAGCACTTAATAAATAAGAAAGCATCATAAGCTAAATCATTTCTTATATAGCCCCTGGGAACCCAGCCAAAAATACCAGAAAAAAACAAGTTCAAGAAGTAATCCTCCAAAATAGCACATTGGGAAATAGATTTAAAATAACCCAGGAGAAATGAGTATCAATCTTGTTTAACCTTAGGTTTAAAAATAGGATGGTTTTATTCTGTGGCATTATCCAAATAACTTAAATCTCCACCATGAAACCATGAAAATTAAAATAAGTAATCACTAGCACAAAAGAGCCATTACAACGGACACTAGCAAATTCGTTTTCCACGGAGAAGGTGCCAAAGCACAGAAGTCTACAAAGAAAGGAGCTCATCTAGGGTGCATTAAGGTAGATTTTACATGTGGTCATTGGTCATTATTACATTGTAGGAATTTTCCATCATATGCTTTCTGTAAACCAAGGAGTAGCTGGGTAACAATGCCACTAGCTATATCAAAATTTGGAACTTCAGTAAAAACAAAAATATTCAAAGGTGAACAGCTAAACAAGGAATCAATCAATAAATTTTAGCCACAGAGTTACAATAAGGTAAGTAAATAACATCCATCATCCCAATTGCCCTGACAGGCTCAGAATCAACTTTTTATTCAATTTCTTTGTGGACAGAGTGCTTCCTAGGAGCCTGGAGTTGGTTTGATTAAGACCAACCAGTAAAACTGGGACCCTAGGATACTCCTACCCATTTACAGAAGTCTGCATACATCTCTATATCCTTCCTTGCAACCAGAGACCTGGATGGTTTTTAGGAAAGAGATTCATCTCTTTCTAAACAAATATGGCAGCACACCAAAGCAGGCATACAACAGTAAAGAGAGAAAGCTAAAGACACTAGGGTGCATCCAAAGTCAGCTTGCAATGAGCCAGAGTTACAGCTAATATGAAACAGCACTGACCTCACAAACTTCTTTGGCTCTGAATCATCTCCTAACCTTACAGCACATACACTGCACATGACTTCCCCCACGGAATTTTTCACAAGCTCAGTCTCATCTTCTACCACCTCGTTCTCCCACAGCCCCTCTCAGTTGTACCCTGTTACCAACACAGCTGGTCCTCATTACTGCACCCTCAGTAACTCTGTGAAAGCACGTCCTGCACAAATCTAAGAAGTGCTCTTTTTGCTCCTTTCTTAGTGCTAGAGAAGCTTGAAAGCACCACCTAATGGCACAAGTAACATCGTGAATATTAACTTTTTAAAATGCTTCTAGAGTACCTAGAGATATGAATTCACATAAGTAATTTTAGTGGCTATTTTCCATAGAAAGTAGGATACAAAAATGAGAAATATTTAACCCACACCAAGGACAAGTCATTTCACTTTATCAAGCCAAATTTATAAAAATTCATATCTTCCTATACCGTATGTGAGAGTTCACTGATATCCTTAATTTCCAAAATGGCTTAAATATA
Organism: Nettapus auritus; assembly: GCA_011076525.1. Taxonomy (NCBI): domain Eukaryota; kingdom Metazoa; phylum Chordata; class Aves; order Anseriformes; family Anatidae; genus Nettapus; species Nettapus auritus. The sequence continues at coordinate 159,391 of CM021773.1, read as the reverse complement.
GAGTTCATTAGTGCAGTGACCTCAATTTTGCATCTGCATTTAGAAGAGAACTGTACTGGAGATAAGTAAACAATATTATTTCTACCATTAACTGCACCTGAAAAAAAAAAAAAAAAAGAAAAAGAAAAAGTGCTGCATAAGATAATTTCAAGACCTCAGTGACAGACTGCCTTATATCATTAGTATTTACTAAAAAGAAATAGGAACAACTGGAAGCTGTCTGATATTTTATACAAAGTTTACTGCTTGGCTACTCTAATGTTCCCAGCTACTTTCAACAGTACAACTGAAATGAAGAACTGTGATTTTATTCACAACAGCTTGGACTGGATTTTGGCAGAACACCACAGATTACTGTGGTCAACCTCTGATTCTGAAGCTGCCTGATATTTTGTTCAATCCTGAGCAGAAAGACTCAACACCCTCCCTGCCTCCATTCTTGCCCTAGCAAAGCCAGAACAGAAGTTAGTGATCTGTGCATGCCTATTTACATGCTTTACACTTTAATACCCAATCATGTAGACAACTGGCACATAGCAACTAACAGAACTGACACTGCTCAAGCACCATCCAATTTTCTTATCCTTATAGAGAGAATTATGCAAGGTAATTGATGATAGTCTGTCATCACCAGTAACAAAAATTCTATCTTCTGATCTAGAATGCGTCCTTTATGTAACTACTAACATCACACTACTTCTGTAGTTCAAGAAACTCAGGCAGGAAGAAATTGAAAGACTTGCACCATATCACAGCAGGTCAGCAGCAGATCTAGAAACAAAATGCAGAATCCCAGACCTGTTCCAAAGCTCTGTGGCATGTCACATAACTTCACTCAAAGCAACAGCAGAACTGAACGTCATTCTCCCTGTTTCCAAGTCTTCAAAATGACAGCATTAGCAATGCCCTGTGAAGGTGAATATGCTTAAAGTATACGTCTGTGCAAGAACTTGAGTTCCCTACATTCTGCATACACTAGATGTCAGACATATGAAATATAAATAGAAATGCCAAGAGAGTAAAAGGAGAGAAAGCTTCACTTTCTCTAAGAGCATCAACATTAAAAGTGAAGGCATTAGAACAATTTTATCACATACAGGAACTTTTTTCTATTTAAAAATTTACAGCTCCCAGCAGGCTATAAACTTTTAATATCAAATACATCACAGCCAAGCATTCAGATGTCATGTGGCCTCCACAGACACAAACAGACAATGGTGTTATTGCCCCTTAAAAAGTATTCAAATAGGGATCCAAATATGAATGTACCTGTACAATCATAAACGTCAGTTATTCTACTGATGTTAAATCCAGCTAGTTTTTTTTTCCACTTAAATCTTATCTCTTATTCTCATCCTCATTTTAAATTTCCAGTTGCTTCCACAGTTGCTTTGTATATCAAAAATGCTACCAAATGAAGCTGTTATAAATAATAACAATAAAAACAAATAATTATAATAATAAAAAACTACCTACTTTGAAATAACCTTGTACTGAAGTTATTTCTATAGTAGGTTGGAAAAAAAATTACAATGCACCTGTAAAAGCTTCTTTCCTATTAACTACATTGCAGCTTCTATAGGCAGTTTTACATGACTTGTAAGTTTGTTGTTGTTTTCATTAGCTAAATCATGTTTTTCCCATGTAAAGGTGTCTTCTGAAAGATTGATTCCTCTTCAGAACCTCCAAGGTTTTCACTGTTACCAGATCCAAAGCAATCTGAAGTTTAAGTATTTAGAATTTATAATGAAATACATTTCTGTTTGACTCAGCCATACTAATTATATGCTAGCCCCATATTTGCTTTGTTTATATTTTGCCTTATTCTGATTGCACAGAGGAAATGCTAACATTAGCCAAATGAGCAGAAAACCAGTCTCAGCCTGGGACCATTCATCAGCAGGGAAGAAAAAGAGAGAAATTCATTTATTACCTCTTAAAACAGATTTTTAAAATACATGCGGACATTTCTGAGATTACCTGTTATGCTGGATATATACACTAAGCCACAACAATATTTAACATACTGAGAACTGCTTATATATCTTGTATTACTTAGGAGTGCTTGCTGTGCTTTATGTTTAAACCTGATAACACAGATGGTTTCCTCCTCCACAACCGTATAATAAATCTAAATTGTAAATCCCCATTTGTCATGACAAGACTCCTTTGAAATTATCATATATTTCATTTAAGAGATTTTTTCAATTTTCCCATGTCAAAAGGAATCTCCTGGGATGGAGAAAAATAAAATAAAATAAAAAATCTCACAATAAAAAAGTTAGATTAAAAGGAAAATATTCTAAAATAATAAAAAATGGAGTAGATTTAGAGCACGGTATTTTTTGTCTACAAATTGAGCATGAGGGTTTGTTGATTTTGGGGGGGAAGTATCTTTATTCTTTTCACCAATAAAAATTGGGCTAGTGGAAGAAATCTTTTGCTTGGATTTTATAGCTTCTGTTGTAACCAAGGAATGAGGGTCCATTCAATATTATGGCCTGTTTTCATTTCAGCAGTACCAGTTCAACTGATGATGATTATTAAGTGGTTTAGCAGACAGAGGACTAGAAGATGGAAAATTCAAGTTCAATTCATTTTTTTCTGGCATAGTCTATTGCTCCATCTCTCAGTTTCTCTAAAATTTACTGATATAACACAAGGAAAAACATTCTACGTTTTGTCAGTTCAAATTTTACAATAAAACATCACAATACAAAAGGAAACATTAGTTAAAGTGTACTGCATCAAATGATTAAGACAAAGTCCCCAGCTCCAGTCAAGATGTGGTATATCAGATGGTATGATGGTATATGAGATGTGTATGAGACGTATGCCAGAGTCAGTTTTGCTACAAAAAAAAAAAAAAAAAAAAAGACGATAGACGATACAATAGGCAAACAAAACTGTCAGGAAGTGTAAAAACACATTGACATGAGTCTGAAAATACGAGTCAAGCCTCCCAAGGTTGTGCTGTATTCACTACGGGTGTATTTCTTCCTTAGGCAGAGCTCTAAAATTGCTCTCATAGAGACTGACTAGATACCCTGCAACACCTCTGCGTCTCTTTCATGATTTGCAGAGCTCAAAGAACTGTTCAGAAATAGTAAAATTATAACCAGTTTCTGTTTACAGGTGGTGCAGCCAAAGGGCAAAGAGTGAACATTTACGTAACAAGCTGCTAGCAGAACTCACAGAAACACAGAATCACAGAATCCTCTACCTTGGAAGAGACCTACAAGATCACCGAGTCCAACCTCTGACCTAATGCTAACAAGTCCTCCACTAAACCATATCCCTAAGCTCTACATCTAAACATCTTTTAAAGACCTTCAGGGATGGTGACTCCACCACTTCCCTGGGCAGCCTATTCCAGTGACTAACAACCCTTTCAGTAAAGAAGTTCTTCCTAAGATCCAACCTAAAACTCCCCTGGCGCAACTTTAGCCCATTCCCCCTCGTCCTGTCACCAGGCACATGGGAGAACAGACCAACCAACACCTTGCTACAGCCTCCTTTCAGGTACCTGTAGAGAGCGATAAGGTCACCCCTGAGCCTCCTCTTCTCCAGGCTAAACAGTCCCAGCTCCCTCAGCCGCTCCTCATAAGACTTGTTCTCCAGACCCTTCACCAGCTTCGTAGTCCTTCTCTGGACTCGCTCAAGCACCTCGATGTCCTTCTTGTAGCAAGGGGCCCAAAACTGAATACAGTACTCGAGGTGCGGCCTCACCAGAGCCGAGTACAGGGGGAAAATCACTTCCCTGGACCTGCTGGCCACACTGTTTCTTATACAAGCCAGGATGCTGTTGGCCTTCTTGGCCGCCTGAGCACACTGCTGGCTCATATTCAGCCGACTGTCAACCAATACTCCCAGGTCCTTCTCTGCCTGGCAGCTCTCCAACCACTCATCTCCCAGCCTGTAGCTCTGTTTGGGGTTGTTGTGCCCCAGGTGCAGGACATGGCACTTGGCCTTGTTGAACTTCATACAGTTAACTCGGTTTTAGTCTTTAACGACTAAAATTCTCAGTTAAAATGTTTGTATGATGTGTTCTCCTAACCAAAGGCAGGACAAACGTAGTATCATATGTGAAAATGTATGGAAGCCAAGCTTCATTCATTTTATTACTCATAAACTACTCATGGAAAAAGGAATCCACAAAGGAGAAGCAGGCATCGTAGACTTTTTTTATTATTGTTCACTCTGACAAAGAGCAGGATGACTTGTGGTAAACATCATTTATTTTCTTTTGAAGTATTTACTCAATTCATCCAAGCCTCTTAACAACCTTGAAAATGGGTAGTGCATTACAAAGTGTCTTAAGAATAATTTCAGGAAATCTAGAACAGAAAATTGACCAGGTCTATATAAAGATCCTAATGTCTACACATGCACATCCACGTCCCACTGTTCTTATTTCCATGTTGCCAGGAACCAGCAAAACTGATGGTACTGCTAATATTTCTTTCCACATCACATTTTTCCACTCATGAACTGATACTTCACGTTTCACTCTAACCAACTTCAAAAACAAAACAAAAAACAGCAGCACCTAGTCTGTTAATTCCCCATGATTTTAAACATGCAAAGGAATAAACAATCATTTTTGCCTCTCATATATTATAAGTTTGTTTTATTTAAGTGGTGTACATGAGAGTCCAGCTATCCTCTCTAAGCACTGCACCTGATGAAATGCATCCTGATTTAAACTGATAATAAGGGTTGGAACAAACTAAGGTTGGTAGAACATACATAATGCTTCATGAAACTGAATGGGAGATTGCATAACCTCTGAAAGAAGCAGAAATTAAACAAACATAAAAAAGAATGGTTCCCAGTAATCAAATTGAAAGAAATTTTGATGTTTGCTAAATAATAGAAGAGACCAGAAACATACGCTTTATTTTCTCTTGATTTTTCTATTCAGAAATTAACCAGCAGCACTAGCCCTTATCAATAAAGATAATCTTGTTTGTTGTTTTTCTTTCCATCATAATAATCAAAATTTCACTAAAATGATTTTTTAAAAATATAAGTTCTGGGACACTAAAGCATTCTGACTGAATTCAAGTAAGGAACTAAATGATGTCCTCTTAGTTGCTCGAGTTTTTGAAGTAACTGATGGAGCCTTTCCATTACTTCAAAGGAAGTCAGATTTAACTCTTGCAGGCAGTTTAGGTGGAGGTTGGCATTAAAATACCCTAAAATACACAGAAAAGAACAGTCATTTATGTTTGTACCAAACACACTCCATAGAAACAAGTCAGTTATAGCAATTTATAACACACCAAGTAAAGCTGAGGAAGAAAATGAAAATTGTTTTCATAGGAAGTGAAACTAAATTATGTATTTGGTTCTAGTTTTGTAAATTTAATCTAACTACACTTTTTTTTTCCAATATTATATGTCAAAATAGTCCATTAACTCATTGGCCAACATTTCATTGCAAGGACTGCATTATGAAACCAATTTTGATTTGGACTTCTAAGCACTAAATCAGCTGTTACACACAGCAGATATATTTTTCACATAACTCTAAATTTGAGCTCAAGCTTCAAGTTTAGTCACTCATTGTATGATTCAAGGCTGTCCTAATTGCTACCCCAGGACAAAAAAATAAATAAAAAAAAAATTTCCTCAAAATACATTACCGATCACACTGAACTACTTTTAACTTATTAATAAGAATGAAATACTGCCTACAACTGATGCAAAGAATGTATCTCACCAAGAATGCTATTTCTAAATAACTAGGAATAAGAGATCTCTTTGACCAAGAAGGAAAACATTATTTCAAAGTTTTCTGGGTCTGTGGAATACAGGTTTGGATGGATGTCAACAGCGTAGGAAGAATGAAATCTCAAGCTTATTAAAATAACAATATTTTTCAACCCACTTTACATGTTTCAGTATATTTAAAATGGTAAGCTAAATTTGCAGTGCAAGAGCCTGTAGTGTATTCCCTCTGAGCTGTACCTATTCATTGCCTTACTAAGGTTTTGGTGGTTTGTTTTTGGTGTTTGTTGTTGCTTTTTGTTAAGGCTCTCCCTCCATAAGGGTTGCAACCTTGCAACACTACCCCACCAAAACTTCATCTTGAAGACCCTTGAAGAATTATTGTGCATTACTCTATTAGTTCTCCTGCAAAGGAGAATCTTAAATGGAAGGGCAGGTGGGGGGAGTGGAGCAAAAATAAAATTCATAAAATTACCATATGCTGAATAATTGATATTTTTCTCTGTTAGCTGGTGAACTCCTAAGTTTCTTCCATGGATACCCTCTTCAATTATTTTATGGTTCTATATCTAAAAGCAAAATCCCTACAAACAGATTTATGTTGGTAACACAAGACAGTAAAGCACAGACACTATGGGGACCAGATACAGTATCATCTTTAAAATGCTTCAGCTGACTTTTATGGATTTTAAATTTTATTATTTCATTTTATTGCACAGCAACAAGGACTAAGTGTACTGGGTCTGGCTGGGATGTTAACTTTCCCTGCAGCAGCCCATACAGTGCCACGCTCTGCACTTGTAGCTAGAACAGCAGCGTTATCACACCAGTGTTGTGTCTGCTGCTGAGAAGTGCTGGCACAGTATCAGGACTTTCTCCAACCCTCCTGGGGGGTGAGAAAGAAACATCACCAGGGCAGCTGACCTAAACCAACCAAAGAGATATTCCATACCATATGATGTCACACTCAGCAATAAAAGGTGGAAGAAGGAGGAAGAGGGGAGGGGTGGGCTTTCGTTGCGAAAACATCCGTCCTCGCGAACACCGGCTACGTGTGTTGAGGCCCTGCTTCAAGGACATGGTCAGGCATCGCTCATTTGTGGGAAGTAGAGAATAATTTCTTTCCTCTGCACTTCCACATAGCCTTTACTTGTTTTGTTTTGTTGTTCCCTTTCCCCTTTTTCCCTTTAGTTGAATTGTTAATTAATAATATTTCCTTAATATATATATATATTTTTCCCTTTAATTAAATTATCCTTATCTTAACTTGTGAGTTGTTCTTTCCTTTACTTCTTCCCCTCCTCGCCTGAGGAGGGGGAGTGAGAGAGCAGTTGTGGTGTCCAGCTGCCCAGCACGGTAAAACCACCACACTAAAATACAAAATGTAATGCATGCGAAATCCTTTCAGAAAAGGCTGAATATATCCTTTGGCATCATTTCCATATTGTCTTTAGAAGAGATTAGGGGGGGGGGGGGAAAAAAAAAAAAAAAAAAAAAAAAAAAAGGCAGCACTATCTCATGGCATGGAAACTAATGATTCAATACCCATAAAGACACGCGTGTTCAAATGCCCCTCCACGCTTTTTAAGTTCCATTTAAAGTGTTTGTAGAACCTACCTTAGGGAATGTAAGCACCCCTTAAAAGGGTCTCGTAGCCTGTAACTTAGGTCGGTCATACACTGCAGGACAGGGTTAAGTTTCTTGTACGTTAGCCTTATCTTTCTAGGGCTGGTATTCAACCTTTATGTATGTGGATATATAAACCACTTCACCTCCCAAATAAGAGTATAACTAGGGCCTTCATTTGGCAACATGGATTTGGGCCAGTTTAATGCTTACAGAACCAAGTGTTTGAGAAGTTTCATTAAGTACATTCCCAGAAAGAGTGGATATTTTAAACCATGCCTTATGCTAAAGCAGAAGTGAAGCTAAAACTCCTAACTGCCTTCTGACATTTATTAGGCTGGCTGTATACAGTCAGGCCAAACAACAGATAAATGCTTGGAGCCATTCTTTCCATGTTTGTTAGCAACAGCTTTTCACAATTTTTTTTTTTTTTTTTCAAATGATCTATCAACCAACAAAATGTCTTAGCAGCAGCATTTTCCCAATGTATGTGTAAGTAGCAGAAAAACACTTAAAGGATCACAAAGCATAGAACAAGAAGTTCACAGAGACAAGAAGTCAGAAATTGCAGTTCTACACAGAAATCCCTACCACTTGCTCTGCTGACCAACGGCTGCAATAACCATGGTCTCATTGCTCACGAAGCATCAGATTGCACGCTCCTTGCATTCGGTCCCAATGCTCAAATGCAAGGTGTCAGACATGAGCAACTAGGAAACAGAAAAGGTTTTTTTTTTTGTTTGTTTTTTGTTTTGTTTTGTTTTGCTTTTTCACAAAATACTATGTGCAGAGTGACAAAAGCTATTTTTCTGGCAGAAAGGTCACAAGCACCAAAGCATAGGGACTCTAATATTAAAGTTCATTAAAATACACTTAAAAAAAAAAAAAAAAAAAAAAGAAGAAAAATTCTCTCAAAAATCACTACATAGTTCTGACTGAGAGCTTGAAAGAATACTCAGGCAACCATTATGGGAAATAGCAGTCAAGCACAAGACATGACATTGCAACCACCCATCCAAAAAGAATAACAGGAAACAAACACTCCAGCTCTTGGTCTGTACTGGGAAACACTCAACACTCAACAACAGCCTGTAGCTTCAGCTCAGTAGTAGGTCATTTGGTACTTGTGGTTGAGTGGACAATATTCTTGAGCCTACTAAAATCACATAGGTTTCTAGCCCCGGTTTAACTTGGGGATTCTTTAAAAAACGTTTGAATGTTTCAAATATATTTATTATCAATAAATGGGACACAGGATACACCTCTTAAATGCAACTTTTGGAATCAATCACATAAAATAAGAACAATTTACCCTATATACCCTTTCAGGGACTATATGGTTTGTCCTGGAAACAGCAGCTGTATTCTGTTGCAGGGTGAAGAAGAAAGCCTAAAATATTAGCTTCTGAATTAAATTTAGTGTCAGGGAAAAAAAATAATAATAATTCACTGAATTTAGCAATCAATCCAGACACTTCTTGAAAGCTATTTTTTCTCCTTTCCCAGACAGAGATAAGAGTCTTGAATCACCCATTCATTTTTCCATTTTTCACACATTTAAACTTAAATCTCATAACAGTTTAGCTCTGACGCTAAGGGGAAATGACCACACAAGTCTGACTGATTGTCAAAGAAGAAACATCACTTACAGTGCCTTCTGGAACCAAAGTCTTTCCTTCAAAGGCTTTAATAAAGGTCATTGGATGCATTTAAAAATATAAAAAGTGTTTTTGTTTAAACACTATCATTGTTTACATTAAACAATGTTTCCACTAATAAAGCAAGAAAAAATCCTATCAGGTTGTCTTCCAATTATGAATTTCTCTCTCTTTATAAGGATAAAAGTTAGCTATTATTTTAGGACCCCAGGAGCAACAAAAAGATTATAAAACACAATCTTAGAAAAATATCTTATTATACAAGCACAACAATAAATAAGTTCCTTACCCTAATCAAAGCGGTCAATTATACTGTAGCTCAAATAAATAATATATTTGGAAAAAAGTGCAGAATTCGGAGAGGAATAACTGTTTTGTCTATTAATGCGTTATATTCACAAGGTGTTCCTTCTGACAGTAACCAAGAAAATACAAAGTCCATATTCATGCACACACACCAGATGCAGGGCATTACCAGCTGCAGCGTGGATTTCATCCCACTGTTATCTGGGAAGGACTGAAGTATCCCACTTAGTATGGACCATTTGCAAGGTCTGTAAATTAACTAAACTTCTACAAAGAAGACTGATTGCATGATTAATGATTTTCTTCCACCCTTAACATCTTATGTTTGATACTCCACCATTCTGCTGCTTACACAGCACAAACAGTTTTACTGACTAGTTTCCATACATGAGTGAAAGCTGTACCATGCCTAGGGTATTGTAGATACAACAAGAAATTTAAAGAATCTTACATTTTACCCTGTTCTTAACAACAAATATTTTTTGCGATCTCCTTTCAAAGCAATCTCATCAGACAGCTTACATTACTCTCAATACTACTGGCCCCATGGTGCTAAATCGTTATCAGCATCACTACTCTCAAACATATTACTGACATCTAATACTTATGAGAGAAAAAAGCCACAACCTCTTCCTTCAGGAAGCAGTTCATCATTGGATTTTATCCAAAGGGAATGTTAATGATGATACAGAAATGTGGTTAACCATTTTTCATAAATATAAATGGCATCTCACATTTAGGATATGTTTCCTGTTTACTGTGGGAAGTGCAGTCAGAGGTGACATATTAACCTGGGTTTGTTTGCAAGAACTCTTATCTTCAAACATGGACAAGCTGACAGATGAGAAATTGTTCCATCATGTCCGCTCATGAGAAGATTTAAGCAGATTACATGGGGGATCAGATCAGGCCCCCATGCATACATTGTATTGCGGAACCATGACCTATATGGTGAGACTTCTCTTTGCAAGGCCCTGATGAGCAATTAAGTTACAGGATTTATCAAAAGAAGAACCTAAGATTTGCCCTTGTGGCTCACAACTAAGGTTCACGCAGCCCTACGTGTTGTCTCAGCAGAGGCAGTAAGAGAAACTATTGGGAATAGCACAAGAGCACCGTAGTCCCTCTGACTTCCCCAGCGTCTAAAGCTCACAGCCAATAGGAATGCCAGAGGGTACATCTATGCCTAGTCCCTTTAGCATCCTTATGGGCATAGGCAATGGCGTCTGCCTCCTTCACAGTAATCTTCTTAAGGATGCCCAAGGTTTTGTTGGCTTTTTTGGCTGCTGCACTCCAACACACTGAGAAACTGTAAATGATAGCTCAACAAACTCTTTCCTGAGTTTTATCTGCCAGTTCTGAATTCAGCACCATGCAGGCATGTTCCCTCTACCATGTAGTACCTGCACTACTTACACTGGAACTTATTTGCTGTCTTTTACTCCATTCACGGTTTTGCAGAGATCCTTGCTAGTTGCTCTGAGAGACAATGAACTCAAACCACTGTCATCATAACGCAGACATGTTAACAAATATCCAGTAACTGAACCGTAAAAATGGGTAAAGAAAAATCCAAAGGGTTATTCAGATTAAGAATGAGAATCTTGTTCAGAGTAATGTTCAGAGTGAGACATTTATTATTATTTATGTCAGAATGGTAAGAAATCCACTTAAAGAGAAAGTCATTGCTTTTCTGTACTGACTAGGGCTTGCAGTTGAAGCAATAAATTAGATTTGTTATGTCTAGAAAACTTTGAAAGCACAAAAAACAGTTATTTCTTCTCTCCTATGAAATTTCAGGAGTGACATGATAGCATTAGCCTAAAGGGTAAGACAAGTCATCTGTTACTATTATCAAAACTTTGATTTGACTAGAGCTGGGAAAACTACAGTTGCCTTTTGAAAACTCATGGCATTCTGTTAAAATAAAATATTAGCACCCACCTCACAGCTGCATATGCAGTGAGTACCTAGAGGCAGCTTTACTGATGAATATATAAGGCTAAGTCCTGACTTCAGCCGCTCTTCTGTTGCCCCAGTAAAGTTAGTGTGGGCAGTAGTTCACACACAGCGCAAGACCTAACAGGGTCAAATGCAGAACCTGCCACATAGCTCCCCAGAAGCAAAGCATGAAGAATGTGACCCACGGTCATCAGAGTTGCTAGCATTACACAGGTCCATCTCTGTGGCTTGTGTGTCTTTGGGAAAGTAGAGCCACGCTCGTGGAAAAAAGAGCCAGCAGAGCTGCATATGGCTTCTTCCTCCCTAGGGGAGGATTCCTCACCTGCTCTTCTCTTGAGAAGGCAATAAGCCTACTCTCAAATCCACCCTGCTCAGGGCAGAGCCACAGGAGACCTCAACACTGACTTTTTTCAAAAAATTATAAAATTTGGCTCCATTTGTGGAGATCTCTTGCTCTCTCTCTGGCACTTTCCTTTGGCTATTCAGCTCTGATTAACAGGAAGCCGCTCCAAATCATTTGTAATTAAAAAAAAAAAAAAAAAAATGGACCAGAATACCAACTCCTCCTTTGCCATCCTGGTAATGAATTAATTCTGCTCAACTTCAAAGCAATCAGCAATTTTATGGGTGTTAAATGAAGTTAAGTCCTTATTTACCAATGGAGCTGTTCATACAAATGAAGATAGATTACACAATAAAAATGTCCTGAGTTACCTCCCTAAATAATGCCCAGTTAGCATTAGGTTTTGTTGTTTGGGACCTATCTTGAAAATGTTGAATGCTGTTGTATTGCAGTATATTTAAAATCTGAGTTTCTGAAATGTTATTGGTACAGAGTCCCATGTATTTCAGAATTGAATTATTTCACAATTTATTAAATAAATCAGATTCTAGCACAGCATGCAAAATGGATTAAAGTCACTGGTATTTATGATGCTTTGCAAATGAAAACAAGCCATTGCCAATTATATTTATGACCTTTTTTATCTGTAATTTTATTTACATAAATAATAGCTGTTTATACAAACAGTAGCAGGCAAGTTGCATTGCAAGTTAATATGTGTATACATATGTGGAAGGTTAGTATTACAGGAGGTTGATATATGTACCACACACCTAAACTTTTACCTTATCAGCTTTTTTACCCACAGATGGTCATGAGAGTCTTCACTAAATTATGATTTGGTCTATTAGCATAGCATAAAGCCAGTTCATCAGCCTTCTCAAATATACCAGGTTATTACTCATATAAATCGTTCACTCCGAGATATTCAGTTTCCCTGAGAACGAAAATATGATTAGAAAGAAGCACCACACAGTGCTTTGGAGGTGAGAACAAATGCATTAAGTGTGAAATAAATGTAGCAGAACATGGCTCTCACTTCCCAACAGCTGTTTGGCAGCACGATGTGTGGATGTGACAGAAATGACAGCATACTGCCCTCGGAGGCAATAAGGCTCGCATCTAGACAAGCACAGAAAATGCGTCAGAGTTCCAGGGAGCCCCAGGACAGACACCTTGCTGCACAAGATGCATCACTTTGGGTTGCAGGGAGCAGGCATTCCTACAAGCAGCAGTGGTCTCCCTACCCAGGTGGGAAAGCTTCGGCATTGTGCCACTACCAGAGCAGTGCAGTTAATAGATAGAGCAGATTTAATAATATATTCTTATTCTTTCTTGCTGTTGATAAGTACTAAAATACAGAACTAAGGTTCTATTCTGGCCTCCTTAAAGCAACACCATATTTACGTTCACGTAATTTAGTCAGTTTGAGAGAGAGCGCGCGCGCGAGAGAGCGCGCGCGCGAGTCTGCCTTCCCCCTCTCTGTCCCCCTCAAGCTGGAGGCTGCTGCTGTTGGTGACAAGCAAATAGGGCAATGCACGAGAATCAGGATAACCACATGAGAGAAGTGCATGACCACTGACAGCTGCTAGGAGAGCATGAGAGAACAAGGCATGTGTAAAAATCTACAGCCAAAAAGCCCAACAAACGTGTCCAGCACAGAAGGGGAAGAACAAGTATTCAGTGAGCTCTTTACATGGTTTCTATTATACTCTCCTCTGGCAAGTACTTTCAAAAAATAAAAAAAAAATAAAAAAATATAAATAAATCAGGACAAATTACAAATCTAGCAAGAGCCCATTCATCTGCAGATATAACCATGCTCACTTGGGAGGAACTGTGCTCTACCCCAGGCAGACTTTGCATGTACTCTGTGTGCGTGGGCATCGACACTCTAGGCCCGGCTGATGGCACCAGGACACATCCTGCTACACGTTGGGGGCTTTGCTGCCTGGCTAACTCAGGGATGAGCCTTCAAAGGGGTGCACATCAGTTGGGGCGCTCAGCGAAGGAGCCATATCTCTTCCTCAAACACTACCTACCTCAGGTACCACCAAGGAACTTCTCTTTCAAAGAGAGAAACCACACACAAGGTGCCACAGAAGGACTGTAAGAAATAAGGGCCACAAAAACGCATCCAATTCATCTTCTCTACCAAAATCAATGAGGAGCTACATGACCCCTCAGGTACAGTGCGGTTGATTATAGCTCTGTACCATCACCTATCCTTTTAACTTGCGAAAAGAAAAAAAAAAAAAAAACAACCCCCCCCCCCAAAAAAGCATTTCTCAGTGATAAATGCTCCTGGGTTGGGGGGGGGGGGGGGGGTGTGGAACAACTGTTTGCCCTGGGTAACTAAACTGAGGGTCTTTGGTCTTTGTCAGCTCACAAAGTATTTCTGTTGCAAGCACAAGAAACAAGAGAACTACAGACTGATGCATATTTATCACAGATTCCACCTGGAAGTTCTGAAGGGCTACCACTGCCAAAAGATTGTTATTAACCATACATACACATTGAATTTCCTACAAAGTCCATATTTAATTACAAACAGACCAGTTCCCTATTCTCCTGCATATCAAGAATTAATTTTTTTAAAGTATTAATGTAAAAATAGAAATGTAATGCATTCTTAAATAGTAACAGAGCCTTTGTAAATCATGCAGATGCACCAGCAACTGCTTAATTAACTTGGCAATGCCAAATGCTAGGAAGAAGTCATTTTTCTTAGAACCATTCTCCCTTCTCTACTTTCCAAGAACAGTTTTCAGGATATAACATGATAGCTGTTGAAAACTCGTTGGCATTTTGGTTTGATAAAGGTAGATTTGGGATACTATAAGTCCACATAATATTTAATTATTTCTGCTTTCTCATTCAAATCGAAACACTTGATAAGAATCATGTTTGGAAAATTTAAGCATCATATTCTTAATCTAGGAGTCTTCTGCTTTATTCTTCATAAAAAAAATTATTCAACAACAGGTAAGGTAAATAATAATCTGTCAGTCAGTCATTGTATTTCAGGGAGATTCAATTGATTCTTAAGAAAAAATAGGTATTAGTGACAACAGGCTGAGTTCTCTCTGGTACATGCTCTTCAGGGCATGCATGGGAAGGAGGATGAAGAGAAGGCTGAAAGGTTAACTTGAGTTGTTTTTTTTTTTTTTTAAAAAAAAAAAAAAAAAAAACTTAAAGCAAATATAATCTTATAAACAATTTGCCCAGAATAAAACCTGATTCACTTTGCCATATTTAAACCATTTATAAAGATAATATCTAGTAAAATCAGTATTCATCAACACTACTTATGTATGCATTAAGTGTCATATTCAGACCATTTATACTTCAGGGCAACTGTCTTTCAGCCAATGCAGCAAAACATGCATGGGCTAATAAAAACAACAATAAGATTATTTAGCACACAGAACGTGGAAGATTTGGTCAGGCAGGTATTTGCTACTCTCCAGGAAATTCAGCTTTCAGAGAATCATAACGTTTAAGGTAATTCCAAAAAACATATTATGACCCAAAAGAAATCAAGTGTGTTTCAGATCAGGATCTTCATCGAGAACTATACACATCGCATAGTCCTCATTTACAGATGCAGCTATATTTTACCATAACAAACAAATATTTAGAAACAGATAGAAGAGCAGCACCAAAGCAGGATAGCATCACAAGGAAGACGGAAAGTGGATAAATGATCTGTTATGGCAGATGCAAAAAAGATAGGATTAAACAAACATATGTATTTATCCAAGGTTAATGCTCAAGCACAGTAGACAAGGAACATTAATGCAAAAGAGCATTCAGAAGAGAGAAGCCAGAGGTTCTCTGCGCAAGGGACTGCAAAAAGACAGAATATCATGTAACTGCATATGGAACAGATTTTCAGGAGAGCACGGTAAAAGGGTGTCTTCCAAAAACTCAGCTCCATAAGTGAAAAATAGTTTTGCCTGCCACCAATATAATCATTCCATCAGGACTCAGGATAAGATCAAAGGCCTAGAGAAGATCTAGCAATAGGCTGTGATCTGTCATTTCCACAGGAGCGATTTGGTTTTACAGTGTATACAAATCCACATTCTGCACAGGAGACAGTTCACTGTAAAAGAACCACACTCATTCAGTTACTAAGGTCAATTACGAATTTTCCAAGGCTGAAGAACGGAAAAAAGCAAGTACTGTTTATATATTTCTAATCTTTAGCCAACCTCTGATTTATCAGCATTAGTCATTTTGTATTTGCTAGCATTGTTTAAAGTGGAACTAGTCCCACTGGATCTCTTATTTTGTGCTCAACTCTTGCTGGTCTTATCACTGACCTTCTTGGCAAGCATGTCTCTGATGCTGTGGCTATGACCGCTGCATACGTTAACTAGCACAGTAAAAGGATACTTAATGCAACATATGTTTTGACTAAACAGCTGTGAATAAGAGCAATCCGCTGCTTATTATGCAGGAACTGCCATAATTAAAACCAGATACACATGAGTACTTCACTCATTTTAAATAGTAAGCTGAGAGATATACCAGAGGTCAGAAACAAGAAGGACACTGATGAGGACTTTTCTTATTGCTTGCTGTAAAATAAACAGACAAGCACTGCTTTCATATACAAAGAAGATATGGCAAGGCCGCACACCAACTTGCTGCTTAAAAGCAAAATGTATTTCTTCAAACCATTAAGTAAAACAGATGAGCATTTTGTTAACACTGAGTTAGAACACAAAATTCACTTTGTCCAAAATAGGAACAAATAATTTCAAGTAACTGGCATTTCTCTCACTGTTTTGTGCTTTCCCATGACTGCAGACATTACTGTATGTAAACCTACTTTTCAGAAAGACTGTTGTAAGTAAATCTGCTCTCCAAAAACATGTAGCATACCCGTGGGAAGTGATTTTCTCAGACTACGGAGAGCATCATTCTATTACCTGAAACAGCAAACTCGTGCAAGGACACAGGAGGATGAAGTAGAAAATATGTGCTTTTTTTTTTTTTTTAAAAAAAAAAAAAAGAAAGAAAAAAGAAAAAAAATGTCAAGGAAGATAAAGTTGAAAAGATGTTAAAAAACCCCACGTGTCAAGTATCAAATCTTTCCATCTTTCAGCACAAAGGTTTAACAGAAAGCCACAACCCAACTACAGGACCAAGCAGTGACTAAATGATCCACTTCCTTGCTAACACATCATGTTTAATTGAATTAAAAATTACAGGGGAGCATATCATTTCCAGAAACATTTTTCTGTGTTTTTTTTTTATTTTTTTTATTTTTTTTTTATTTTTTTATCCTCCCAATACTGACAACACGGGAACTTCTGCTATGGACAGATGTATACTGTCTGGAGTATGGATTCCTTGTCCTTTTTTTTTTTTTTTTTTTTTTTCTTTTTTAGCTCACAGCAGTGCAAAACAACAATTCAGAGAGATTAAAATTTAAAGCACGGTTAGTTGGACAAAATACGGTCAGCCTGGACAAACTTCTGACACCGCTGTAAAAGAATCAGTAGAAATACTATCTATAAGTCAAGGCTGTCAATCAAGAAACTTTACCTCGAGCAAATGATATGCCTCAATGAATTTCATTCCAATGGCATCTCTGAGCATACAGGAACACTTAAACAATGGCAGTCATCCTAGGACAGGATTTTCATTACATATCCCACATTTGCAACTCTTCAGATTTCATCAAAAGGATGAATTAGTTATTATTTTCATGCTGTCACCATTCCAGTGAATTAAAATGGAAACACATCCCATCTCTCCCTCTCCTGCATGATATCATATTGTGCTCATTTCGTTTCCAAGTTATACCAAAAGAAAAAATAAAAATAAAAATAAAAAAAATAGGACAAGAGAAGTGCCAGACCTTTTACTTCATTTTGTTCACAGGACATTTACATACATGCTTTAGAAGAAATAGCCATATGGGCACCTGTGGTTCTGTTTTCAGTTTTTATTGTCCTCACTGATGAGCAACATTAGATAAAAAGCTGCTCACCCAAAATCAACTGTGTGCCTGTAACAGAGAAAGAACTTGACAGCATTAACAAAGTAGCATTTCTTTTTATTAGAGTGCCATTGAAAGGGTCTTTTTGCATTGTTTAATCTAAAGCTTTGATTTCTGTGAGGAATAGACAAAGCTAGCAGTTTCAGTCCCTCATTGTTCATTTAAGTCACTAACAAAGACATTGACTTTACACTAAGCAATATAAAATAAGCTTTAACTGACATTTCAATAGCATTTCTCTATTAATGTTTAACGACGTTAAGAAAAGAGTATTACTTCTCCATTAGCAACTTCAAAGGTTGATGGTCCTCCATGAGGGCTGACTCTCTTGCTTTGCCTAGCACTGTTAACAAGATGCAATTTTTAGACAGAAGCCTTCAAATTTTACCCTAGAGTGCAACAAAAGCATTCACATTTAGCATCTTTTCATGAGTACAAATAAGCCTGCAGCAATGAGAAATCAACAGCTTTATTCCAAGTTAAAGTTAGCTACTGTCTGTGTGACATCAACACCGCCAATTCCAGGAGACAGCAATGATGTGAGGTCCCAATGCAGAGCATTAGCTTGCAAGAGCAAGCACAGCTCGCTACCCCATGGCTCCTAACCCTCAATACATACAGAAAAACTGAGTATCTCCAAAGATGCAGAAGATCTTAATTGGGATTTACCTAAATCTGACATCAAAGTTAAAAAACAAACAAAGACCAACAACCTGCCCTCTTAAAATTCTTAAGTTTTTCCTCCTGAAATGTTTTCAGTAATAATATGAACTTTTACAACTCGTTAATTGTACCAGGACTGACACTTTTGCTTATCTAGATAAAGGAGATTCGGGTTTTCCAATAAAATTGCTCCTCTAAAAATATTTCCTTCATAGCTGGAAAGGAAGTGAAAAGGACTGTAAATAAAAATAAAGCTAAAAACATCTCTGCTCTCATACATGCATTTATCTCTCCAGATCTTATTCAGTCCAAGTTTCACAATGTATAGAGCTGTAAAATAAAGTACGTATTCTGAGAAAAAGAGCAGTCAAGTTCTCTAGCTACACTCAAAGAATACTCAGGATAGCAACTCTTCTTCACAGATGAACCAAATTAAATTATGGAAAAAACATGGTACATATCTCCTTAGTACTAGTAATATGTACAAGCAATTTAGTTTTCTGACAGAAACTACATTTTACAAGTATAGATATGTGCCCACCATAGTCTCCTT
>CM021773.1:83194-133737 GCA_011076525.1 Nettapus auritus | reverse complement strand
TGCTCTGGCCAAGAATTAAATAAAGAAAGCAGCCACCTAAATTAGACTTTTCAGTCATATGTAATCATATAAAGAACTATCACGGTTCTTGGGCCATTAAGAACCAAAATTAGAAACAAACAACTAGGTCATCTTGGCATTCAAATGGGAGGGTAGTTAGCCACACTAATTAGCCTCATCCTCTGCCCCAAGAGCATTCCCCCATGGTTTTATACAGTGCCACAATGTCTGTAGGCCCTCCACTACCTGCAACAAGGGCTGGAGGGCCAGAGAGAAAAAGTACAGAAGCGTCTTTTCTCCCCACCACAGCCTCACAGCACAGAGCTCTTGCAATGGGAGGGGAGCTCTTGCGTGTTCACGCAGGCGCTCTCCCAACTCTTTGGCTCTGTAACAAATACACACATTTTCAGTTCCATCTTGGGTAATTAAACTGGCTTTTGATAAAATTGGCAGATGTGAGGAAGGATTGCTTCTACAGTGGAACAGGTACCATTCCGTGCTCAGAGACTTGCACCTATTTTTTGCAGTATCAGGCTGATGAGGACTGGAATTTAGCTGCTCCTATTTTTACTTTATAAAATGTTTGCTGTTACTTATAACAACTAGATTAGAAAGTACTGATCACAGTGGTTTGCAGATAGCACTACTTTGGGCCTCAGACAGTAGGGGCTTGAATTCTTGCTCTGTCAAAAGCTTCCTGAGGTCCTCCAGCAAGTTACTGAGCATTAAGTGGCCTAATTCCCCTATGAGTTGACAGTAATAGTGCTTCTGCCCTGCTCAGTTTTATCCCATGGGAATTGGGAAAGGTTGGGTTGGGAACTGATAAGTGCCTGGAACAACTGGGTTGTTCAGCCACAGCTACAGTAATCTTCATCTTTGTTCTTAAATACTCTGAGGAGAAAAAAAAGTGGTGTTTTTGCATAAGGAAGAAAATAAGCTGCTTAATTCCTCTGTGTTAAAAATACTGTATTTTAAAATACTGTATTTTACATTTTTTATGTTGGTTAAATTTTTTTTCAGAAACAGCAAAAATCCCTTGTAATAAGAAAATAGTATTTCCTCCAAGCAATCTGCATAGAGAAAAAAATCCATCTTTTTGTGCTTCTGCTTAGCTCGAAGAACATGGTAAATAATGTTAAGATGGTCTTATGGCTATGGTTTTTGGTGAATTGAAAAATTCCAGAGGTAAAAATTGAATTCTGCATCTTTCCACAGTTAGGCTGAAGGGGAGAGGTTTTTTACATAATAATTATCACTGATAACACTGCACACTCTCCATTAATATTTAATCACAATGATTAGGTTCAATAAGAAGTGGAGGCCAACTCAAACACCAATCTTTGTTTCTCCTCTCATTCCGAAGTATAAATGTGTTTTTATGAATACATACTATTTTCAAGTTTACCACAATGGAAAGTCTTGTTTGTTGTTTTGAGAAAAGAGATTTTAAAATTACTAATTACACATTAGTCCAAGCCCATTTTTTAGGGATGATTAAGCAATGCAAGCAACAGCTTGCTTTACCATAACCACAGCCTTTTCCAGAAACTGATAATTTTATGATCAGTTAGAATTAAACGGGATATTTCTTAGGACCTACAAGAGTCTTAAGTCATTAATATGTCAACAGCAGGTTTACAAACCATCCTGTTCTATTGCACAATTAAAGAACTTGATATACTCTGAAGGAGTCACTAGTGTTACAGCTGGGATTTCTCTATTTCCATTTTTAACATGCTCTTTTCAAATTTTAACTCATCTGTATGTTGAACCTCATTTTTACATAACGTTTGCTTCAGATAAGATGAATTTACTCAGAACAAGTAAGTAAAGAAAGGGTAAACAAATGGCTAAGATGTGTTCCCCTACTAACACTACTCAATTCAGTTCACATGTAATGTCACACATTGAGAATAAATCACGCAAGCTTTCCAAAATGTACTTCACCACTATCAGCACTGCTTCCAGCACTAAAGAATTTAAACATAATCCCTTCTACAGGAACACTTTCTCAAAGTTTGCCCTTGCATCATCTGAAACATAAGTTATGCCAATAGCATGGTATTGCATGGAGATTGAAAGAGATTCTCAAACGGACATGACAGTCCCTGAGAGAAATGGCAGACTAGCTTCAAAGGCTTTAAAATCATGATCATATTCAGCATTCACTGTGTCCTGTGCTGCATTTTGTAAAAACAAACAAATAAATAAATAAATGATTTGAATGGCATGATCTGTGTAATATTTTTATTTAATGGCATGTAGCAATTAGAAAATGCATTTAAAATACAGTGTTTTGCTGCCAGTTCCCAGAAATCAAGCAGATTTGTGGCCAGTTGCCACAATCAAGCAGAATGGGTGAATATCCACAGGGACAGATTTAAACAGCGAGGCCAAGCTACATGATATATCTGATATATCTGCCTGCAATGAAACACCATTAAAAAGTAAATCCTGTAAATCTGAGGGAAAAGGCTGACTTCCAAAAGCAAAGCAACATGTGTGGATATATAAAGGACTCCAAATATCTGGTTCTACAAGAGCCTGACATTTCTGAGGGGCAAGTAAAAGACGCTTTGTCTTTGCTCTCCCTGCCCCAGTCAGGTGAAAGGCAGCAGGAACAGAATAAGAGTAAAAGGTTCCTTATCAAGAGCGTGCTTCATTCATTTAAACAAACACCAGATCTTTGACATGAACAAGAAAGACAGACGAGGAAGATAAAGAAAGGGAAGGAAACACAGGAAAGAAACACATCCTGCAGCAAAAATAACCTAATTCCTGCCTGCTTTAATATTAAAATAAATACTGAGACCTGCTAACCAGTATCCTGTACCGTCCCCCGCTCTCCCTCCCCCCCCATTTTGCTGTATGCCGCTATGACTATAGGAGATACAATTAAAACATAAAAGCTGAGAAAGAATAAAGTTAAACTGCATAGCTTCCTAGAAGGAGATTAACTATCTTAATTACTTTAGAACCTCATCAGAAAAGAAATAATAATGTAAATTTCCATAACCCTGAACAGGCAGACATTGTGGATATTAGTACCGCTGCTGCTCGGAAGTCTACCAATGACCTCCCTCACTTGTCCGAAAACACATTTACTCCTCTCACACCCGCTCCTACTCTGACATACACAAATACATA
This sequence comes from Nettapus auritus, assembly GCA_011076525.1. Taxonomy (NCBI): domain Eukaryota; kingdom Metazoa; phylum Chordata; class Aves; order Anseriformes; family Anatidae; genus Nettapus; species Nettapus auritus. Next base: position 130,590 of record CM021773.1, on the reverse strand, counting down.
TTACCCTTAGCAGAGCCTTCTAGCCTTAGTAAAACCTTATGGTCTCTAACAGTCTCACACAGAGAGCAGGTGACAGCAGTGACATATGTTCCTGTTCCTACAAGACAAGCTGCTAACATTTATTCCTACAGCTATACAAGTCTGGGTTCAAGAGCAAGGCAGCAAGACTCACAGTGTTTACCTTTCTTCAAAATTTTCTTTCCTCAAAAATTTCCAGTAACTTTCAGTTGTGGTAGACAACAAGGTAACACTCACTCAAAATGCAGTTCATTGACAAAAGAGAATGACAAATTCTAAATAATAGATGCAGTGACTTGGGATCAATTCCTGGTCCCTTTTCTCAGGAAACATTTAGATGTGTAAACAGGATGTGACTGAAATACTCATTATGATAGGAGGTCTTTTGATGAGAAATGTTCCTAAAGAAGCATTTGTAACTTTTCTCATCTTCAGGCAAATCTTCAGCATGCTCACATCAGCTTGCTACCAGGACATGTAGGGGTGTCCAGTACAGTAGCAGATCTGCGTCTGAATTACTTTTTCTATGTTAAGCAAGCACACAGCTATATTCTACGTGCAAAAGTGCAGTTTCCTGAAATAACCAACAGTGGGAAAATACAACAGAAATACATTATAAAAAAGAACAACAACTAGAAGCAGCATGCCACAAATCTCACAGCCTGCAGTGCTTTCCTAAAGCCTGGTTCTTGAAGTCCCATGCCATGGGAATCCATGTATGGAATGACAGCTTTCAACAGATAAAATATTTCTTTTCTTCTCATTTTTGCAGAACAAAAAACATATGAATATGTGAACAACAACAAACACCTGCAAGTTTCAGATTCAAAACATTACAAACATATTACTAAAAATCAGAGGTTTTAAAGACAACGTTATTTTGAGGTCCCAGGGAAGAAACGCTTTAAAATTTTTAAACAAGTAATTCTCAATATTGTATTAGTGATCTTAATAAACATCACTATTGGAAGAGGAATCTATTTGATTTTATACAAATCAAACTGTCCAGCACAGTCACCTTCTTAACAATAGTTGTTTGATCTAAAACAAGTAGTGAAATAAAACCTGCTCCCTGAAGCCCTTTCTGCATTACAGGTACCTCAATCAATTCTGGAAGGAAGAAGGCTTTTTATTTACACAGTTCAATGAAAACAGAATTCTAGTCATCAAGTCTATTATTCACTGGATGTTCTTGTAAACCACATTTCTATAATGAGTACATATTTCAGTGCTCATCATATTAAAATTCTGTTACTGAGATTCCAGACACAAAACTCCTAGTAAAGTGGAGATTCTCCTAAAATTAGATGAAATTACATCTTCTCTCATGTGAATACTCTCCAGAGGTAGACTGAACTCAACAAAGATATGCAGAAGAAAAATCAATTTATACATATATTTAAAAATAAAAAAAATAAAAAAGCATGATTTGTTTATTTTTTTCCCAATTTATTAGGGTGGTGAGGCACTGGCACAGGTTGCCCAGAGAAGCTGAGGACGCCCCCTCCATGGAGGTGTTCAAGACCAGGTTGGATGTGGCCCTAGGCAACCTGACCTGGCGGCTGGCATGCCTGGCAGGGAGTTGGAGCTATATGGGCTTTAAGGTCCCTTCCAACCCAAGACATTCTAGGATTCTATGAATTTATTCCAGTAAAAGTACAGTGATCATCTACTTTCCCTACCCCTTTCCTAAAGCAACAGGATGATGGAAGGTAATAAAGGGAACAACTGGTTGCAGGCAGTGACTCAGACATCGAGGGGCATTTTGGGACTCTAGCAAGGGTTTGATGCGAGCATTGAGATTCAGCTTCAGTTTCTTCAGCTCAGCTTTAGGAGAACTGAAAGACCACTTGAGGACAAACCCCTTTAAGCATCACCTTACAGAGGTTCCATCCAGTTCCATCCAGCAGATTTTACCATGGAAGAGAGAGAGAGAGATGTGCCTGTTACCCCAGCAGTATCTGCCAAATACATTGATACTCAGAGGAATTGTGTAATCACATCACACATGTACAAAGAGACATTTGGATAGAATAAATGTGTCCCACATGTCAGGAGCCCCACGTAATATAACCAATAACATATCTGGGAATAAAAGAGCAAACTGCAGTATTTGGCCTCAGGGACTGCAAAGCCCTGAGTAGTACTTATTGGCAGTGGCTTCCAGTCCCTGTCATGCTAAATCTGTGAACACCCATACAGTTGTGCACATTAGATGATATCTCAGCATGATCTCCTCAGACAGGAAGCCAATTACAAACTCCCCCGGTGCAGGAGGGCAGCAAGCAGCCAATATAAACGGTTCCAATCCTGACTGTTCTGATGAAAAGGCAGATGTTTTGTTCTTGACGTGACATAAATAAGGTCAGGGCAAAAGACTTTATCATGGGTGAGCTACTGTCTCCATGTAACACACCCATGATCCATCCTGGAACAATAAAGTTCATGCAGTACACCTCAGTTCTGTATTTCTATCCAAACCTCCATTTTAGCTAAGAGACTTTTAAAAACAAATTGTAACCAGTCAATTCCTTGCTGATAATACACCTGCAAATGCTGAAGAGTAATTATTATTCCAGTAGAGTTGTTATTACTGCAGAATGCAAATGTTTCCTTATGGTGTGCCTGCTCTTGTCACTAAGATTGCTGTCATTCCTGATCACTCTTAACCGCAGCAAATTTACATTACCAGTCCCATCCTAGGTCACCACATCTTCCTGAAGAGGGCCTTCAAAAATGCAGTGGGTGTATAAAAGACTAGAAAGCAATGTGCAAGCATTGGAAGCATTGGAAGCATTAGCTCTGTCTGTAACCGTGAACCTTAAAATAAAAACAGAACTCGTGAGACACTGTTCCCGGTGAGCATGGCAATGTCAGAAACCCTGCCGGAGAGTTGCTCCCTGTTCTGTTTACCAGATCCAGGTTTAGAAAAGAGACAAACAAAGAAACAAAAAATCCCTCACGAAGTCTTTTCATGTCAGCAGTAACTTGAAGAGTGCACCTCCCAGGACGCCCGTTCCAAGGGGGGTAACATACCTCCTTCCTTCTCCGCCCCACTCCTTGAGAATAAAGTGTGTCAGATTCATTGCGCCTATTTTGCATACATCGCAACTTCGCTAACGATGATCAGATCACTTCAGGTGTGCTCGTGGGCAGCCCGGGGAATTCCTAGAGAGACTACAAACGTTTGTACGCCTTGTGGCTGCTCCTTCGGCCAGCCGCAGGCAGGAGCATCCTCCTGCCTCTGAACCAGCAGCCCCGCGCCCTGCGCAGCGCCGGAGCCGCCCGTCCAGTCCCATCCCGGCCCGGGCACCCCCGAGCCCCCTTGCCCGAAGCGGAGAGGGGTCGCCGGTCGCGGGCGTGCCGGTGGCCAGGGGGCTGGAAGTGTGAGGGGGCCGGACCGGAGGGGGGCACGTCCCGGGAGAGGGGTGGGGAGAGCCGGCGGCGAGCCGGGCTGCGCCGCAACGCCCCTCGCTATAAAGCCGGGGGCCGCGCAACGGAGCGAGAGGTGCAGCGCGGCCGCGGAGGGAGAACACGGGGAGCCCGGCACGGGGTCGTCCCGTCCCATCGGGGCCAGCCACCGCCGAGCCAGGTAAGACGGCCCCTGCGGGCTGGCCGGGGGCGCGCTGCCGGGCTTCGGGGGAAGGAAGGCGCCTGGAGGTCGGGGTGCTGCGTCCTGCTGCCCCCCCCCCCCCCCCCCCCCCTCCGCTCTGCTCCTTCGGAGGTGGCAGGGGAAGGCTCTAATCCCGGGCAGGCTGCTGGCAATTAAACACTGTGCCTCTATTTGCCCTTCGAGGCCCACTCGCTAAGCCAACGCCACGCATTTGTCTTGATTTTGGAGATGGATAAAGGCCCCCCACATTCACGGCCGTGCCCTTTGCATGAGCTCTCCTAGCCTGCGCCAGCCCGAAGACAGAGCAGAGGCACCCTTGGCAGAAGGTGTGGTGCTGGGGGCAGTCACCTCCTTTCTCCACCGAGGCGACTACACGAGCCCGCAGCAGCCAACCCCCTTCCCTCTGGGCAAGATCAAAGGAGCACTTGAAGTTTTCATTACTGTGTTAAATCCATGAGATAAATTAATCAAAAATATCTGAAAGCAAGCCTGATTAATTTTTAGACTTGTGCAAACATTCATTTCATTAATTAATAAATAAAATGTAACAGCCAGGCATTACAACTTCCACCAGTTAGCAACTGGTACCCGTTTCATCAAAAATGGGGTAGCATGCTGTCTCCACAATTAGACTTGGCCCTTAGCCAGCTCCCAGACTCAGCTTTGACTCATAAAACTGAATTCAATATATTCTTTGACCTTTATAGGTGAAATTCTGTAACACTTACTGTCCTCCTATTCTCCATCTGTTAAAAATATTAAGCTATTAGCAGGTAATTAGAGATATAGAAGCCCTCTATTCTTCTGAGCAACTCAACAACCAGATCACAGTATGTACGAGCATTAATTTGCAGGATTTCTTATATATTTCTACAAACTCACGGGAATTAATGAGTTGTATGGCAATAAATGACAGCAGGACTCTGTCCAGAGCATGCTATGGTGTGCTGTAAACTTCCATCACTTCCGTAAGCAGCAGTATGTATCTCAAGTGTGTGGTGTGACATAGCATGAGGTAGACTAGTAAATGGACCCAGTAAAATCACAAGCCTCAAGAAGGGATGAAGGGCTTCTTGTTTATCTGGAGACAGGGAGGGGGGAGGCGGGTTCTGTCATCTCTTTTTACTTACATGAACCTGCACCGCTAATATGATTAGATTTTTGCCTGAACAAGGAGAAGTGAGTATGGCCTGAAGCAGGTTAATTACCATGGTGATCTAGAAGGGTTCTCCAAGCTCTGTTTTAGTGCCTGACACATGTTTCATGCTCCTGACTTTGGCAGCTCATTTTGCTTGTTGCCATCATAATCTCTTAAATTACAGTATCTTTCAAAACCATGAAGTGCCTACAAACATAAGCTCTCGTTCATTTATTAAGAACTTAAAGAACTTTAGCAATGTGCCTTTCCAGCAGGAACGTGGTGTTTCTGTACACTTCTCTCTACAGCTTGAACTACATAGCAGAGAAAAATCAGTGATTTCTATGGTGTTCTTCCTAGTTTGTTACTAAACTGAGAAAGCAAAGTGGTCCTGTACAATTAAGAGACAGAAGTCATCTTTATCATGAAATAGTTGGTTTCATTCTCCCCTTACTTTTGCCAAGGTAATAAATGGAAAGAGTTAATTCTTACACTGGAGTAGGTAAAAGTGGGCCCATTTCCAATGATATAAGATGTCCTGCCTTCCTGCTTGGAAAAAAATAGCTTGTTTGGGTTGGACAGCATGTGCAAACTGCAACTAGAAGCTACTGCCTTAAAATACAGCAAATACCAGCCTGAAATGCTGGTATCCACTGCACTGCAGAAGTGAGGAGTGTGCTGCCTTTCAGTTTAAAATATCACAACCTCCTTAGAACAAGAAGGTGCAAGATTTGTAGGTGCTCCCTGCTGAATATTACCATTTTTAATTATGAGCAATATCTAAAAATATCTGGAAGTGCATCTCACTTCTTTTGCTACTATTTGGAATACTACTTAAAGAGGCAAATGCACAACAAAGATGATTTATTTACACTCTCCAGAATACTGTCAACACAGAGACTGTGTTTGCAGACATGGAGATATGAACTGGAGAGTGTCAAATGAAAACTTTCACTTCAGATAGTGGGTAGTCAGTGCATTTTCCGACACTTCTGGGTTTTTTGCAATGCAGTGATTTTGTTCTGTTTTCTATAAGGGAATGCATTTAGGGAGTTCTCTTCTCTTGCACTTCTATGGTTCCTTACAACAGCCCCACTGATTAATGTGGTAACTTAAAGTTGCATAAATCATAAACTCACAGTCCCAGTTAAACTCATATTATGCAAAAGTATAGTCTTGATTGAAAATGTTTCAAACAGTTACAAGTTACTCTCATTTGCTCACTCTCTCTCCTTTCCCTTGGATGTCCAGAAGCTACTAATGTCACCAGGAATATTCATAATCTCCCTTGGGTCTATTACCGTCCAAATTTTAATCATCTAATCACACTATGAGAACTACCCAATTGTTTGAGTTGCTGGCATGCGTCTCTGTGTCCCACACTTCAACTGTCCTTTTCTCTCTTAGTAGCTTCATAAAAGGTCAAGTTTTGTCACAAGTTGAGTAGAGAACATGGATATTCGTCTATTATTTTAATCTACTATTATGTTTGACTCCCTCTACTTGGTTAATTTTTTTATTTTTTTATTTTTTTAGCAGAACTCAATAGTTATTTTCTTACAGGAGTCACCTCTATAAGAGGAGAAATAGACTAAAATTTAATCTGAATGTATTACACCTAAAGCTGAGCTCGGGGCATAGGTTGAGATTCATTGAGATATAAATAGATGTTTAGACGGAATATTAGATATGCCAAACCAAGTGACCAAATGGATAAGCAAAATAAAACTGTCACCTATCTGTGACAGGAATACCAGCAATCAATTGACATGCATCTTCTGGTAACCAAAATGCAAACCTAAAGAGAGGTCCAAACAAACAAACACCCACAGTTTTCTTAGCTGTAATGAAGGGAGCTTGGGCAGGTCAGTGAAACAGCACAGGCTGTGTGAAAGAGACTATTGGGTGGGGAATTATTTGCTGGGGAATTGGATCAGACTGATTCCAACAAATGACAGAGCAGAAAGGCAAAAAGGAAGTCAAGTAAGTACCAGCATTCCAGCATTAATTCTTCTGGATTCCAATACTAGCTAAAGGGTAATTGCACTTCAGACCCCTTGCAAATTCTTGCATCCATTCATTTTAAACCATCTCTCTGTAGAAAGTATAATCTGAGAATTCTTTCAGACTTCCAAGCCTGGGAAGGCTTCCAGCTGCAGGAACTGGGGCAGGGCAGCATAAGCCTGCCTACTACAGGTGCACGGCAGTCTACTTGTGTTGCAGACTCTTACTGCATGTTCAGCTAAATAACCTTTAGGTAAACTCATTTCAGTTTTTAAGCCTTACGCTGATGTCTGTGCCTCATGCTCTCAGTTGTGCAACAATTCTATTAGAAATGTACTGGTCATTTGCACTCACCTTGTGTTCTGCCCTGTTAAATGGTCTCTGAAATGTTAATTTGTAATTTTGCAGTATTAGGTAGCAGCTTTGATTTTTGACAGTTCTTCCTTAGGGAAACTATAGCATTTTTAAGAAGTCAACCTCTGTTAGTATCAGGTTTGAGAAGATAGGTGAAAGAAAATTGCCAAGCAATTGCAGAGACATTTTTAGTATTTTAAAGCATTCTGAAGACAAAATGGAAAATGTGTTGCTTATGAGAAGAGGGAAGAGTGGAAGGAAATCTTTTTCCCTGTTTTACTTGTAGGGTTAGTTTCCACCACACTAACAGGAATAAAGTGTTGCTCTTGGTGAGAACTGAACCCATGCTACTTCCAAGACACAATGTAGGCAGGTTCCATTCTGAAATTGTTACTATCTTCCAGGTGAGTCAGAGTAGTTCTGGAATTAAAATTTTATGCAAAGTTGAAATTTTCTCACATAGACACAAAGTGAGTTCTCAAAGTGTGTCTACTTAAATGTGTCTACTTAAATATGCATTTTAAGTAGACACAACAGGATTTTCTCTTAGAGCTTAAGAGTGTATAGACTTCATGTAGGGGGTCCAAACACTGCATCCTGATGATCAGAAAGGTTTCAGCAAAGCTGTTTTGCCATATACAACTGCTATTGCACAGGAAGTTCCTAATTGTGGTATTATTTTGCAGCTCCTCCTTCTGGTCTGAAAAACTCTACAGTGAAAGCAAGCCAGTAAGTTTTTGGTAACTGCAATATTTCTTTCAGTTCACTCTCCATCAACAATAGATCATTTTTGACAATACAGAGTCATTGTACTCAGAGCATTCATACCATGTTCTAAAACTTATTGTTTGTCAAAATAAAAATTGACAGATGTATGCTAGAAGCTTGTGTAATTTTTGAACATTTTGGGGAATTTAACAAAACCAGCAGATAAGAGAAATTATGATACTTGCCTCTTTTTTTAACCTCAACTGTAACAGGCAAGTGAAGAGACGTTATTTTTAGTGTAAATCCTTACAGCTGTGATTGTTTGAAACAGTGCACATAAAATAGAATGGCTGGTCTAATCATTTACTGACTTATCCTCAGACAAACAATGGATTAGACTAAAATTACTTTGAGCTTTCAACTGAATTGCAACTAAGTAGGAAAATATCATGTTCAGAATGGCATGCTGTTACTATTCTCTGTTGCACTGTCTTCTGAAAGAACTACAGATCTGGGGCTGTCAAGCATCTTCTACAATTTTCATTCCATTTGGTTTTTGCTTGATAGCAAAACTGCCCAGGTATCTGCTATATAACAACTCTGGCTAGAATGCTTGGTTATTATTTGTAGTGTTTATCTGCTTTTATTGTAGTTGAGTAGCATTTCTCTTATAGGCACAGAAAATGGGTAATAACTGAAGATGAAGACTACCTCACAACAGGAAAGAGCAATCAGATTGGCAGTGCATCACTGAATAGCATGATTGAAGACGACAAAGAGCGGGCTACAACACAAGGTAACATTGGCAATATTTAAAGAAACTGGTACTGAATTTGGGTAAGGTCAATATTTAGACAGTATTTCACTGTTTGAGGTGAAGGCTGTAATTAGAGTTAAGGCCAGAACAAAGAATGATTTAACCAAATGCCTAATTTCACCTACTTAATCTGTTCCTTTATTTCTAGGTCATAAAAAAAAAATCAGATACTGATCAATTGTTTTCTATTGGTACCTAATAATCAGTAGATGAAATATAAGAACAGCATAACAGCATTCCTGAGTCCTCTCAGTTTTCTGATAGTTGAGAGGGATACACTGAATGTGAGTACTGTGCCTCAGCATTTCAAGCTCAGAGGACTCATGCAAATAGTAAAACATTCCAGAAAACCACTGAACAGCTGTACTTTTGTGTTGTGGGCCTTACGCAAGGGAGAAAAATGCACTAGTTGACTTCCCTAAAAATGTTCTATTGGCAGTTATCCTCCATTTAACCCTGCTTTAGCATCGTCACAGCCTGGGCAGACCCTTTGATTGGAGCAGCCAGCACATAATGCACAAGATGCAGACTGAACTTGTTTATTTAGAAACCACACATGTCCCTCCCAAACTGAGTTTATAGGAGGATGTAGGTCTTCCTTTCACCATTTTTGTCTTTATAAAAATGTCTTTTTGTCTTTTTTTTGTTTTCCATTACCTCAGACAATTTTCCTCCTTCCCCCGTCTCCTTTTCTCCCCTTATGGGCCTAAGAGTTAGTCCAATACCACTCAATTTCTGGTAGTTGCTCAGGATTCTGTCCCTCAGGTTCTTTACTTCAGGTGTAACAATCGGAAAGGGAAAGCATGGAGCAGGAAAACGCTTGTTTTCAAAGTAAAACTCTAGCTTTGCTGCTAGATATGTCTCTGCTTTACTATTGACTTGGTTATTAGCCAGCATCAGCTTTGCTAATATTAGCAGATTACCATAGGACAGTTGCAGTTTTTGCTCAAATCAGGCTTTAATTCAGGTAAAGAATATTTCTTTACCCATGTGTTTTCAAAAAAGCTCTGAAAGTGACAAAGGCCCTAAAATAATTTGGACTTAAATACTGGTATTATCATGCTGTATTATCATGCTGCTCCATTTCAGCAAGTGCTCTTAAGCATACAGTGAAAAAGTCATGTCAGTACAGGACAGCCACATACCCAAGCATGCTCTCACTTCAACCAGTAATATTCCTAGCGCTAAAGTAAAGCTCACGTGGCACTTTATGGGGGGGTTCACAGTGCTAAGCATCTTTGCACCCCAAGCATCTTTGCAGTCACCTTTGCTTAAGAACCAAGAGTGCACTTGACTCAGGATGCACTGATTCACAGCACCTTAGCTTAGCTTGGTGTGGTTTTGTGGGTTTATTTGTTGTAGCATTGTTGTTTTTTTTTTGTTTGTTTGTTTTTTTGAGAAGGTGGGGAGCAGGGTGATAGAACTGACATGCTCAAGAGATCATATAATGCAAGGGCATTTCACCTTTTTTGTGTTTTACCAGCCTTCTTGGTTTTGCTAGCTCTATTACTAGTCCTTGGTACCCACAGGAAAGGTCTCAGAGCCGGAATGGTAAAGAGTTCACTGATGAATTTTATTTTCAAAATAGACCAATAAATTTTACTTTTTTTTTTTAAAAAAAAAAAAGCTGTTCACATTTGGCAAAACATTTATTTTGCTCTCATTCTATTAAGTGTGCTGCTTTCCAGAGAAAGCACTAGGGATTGCAGTACCTTTCACACTGACTTGAATTAAGGTGTCTGTATTTGAGCTTTCATTCTCTGATTAACCCCTTAGTACCTCAGTAGTCCAATTGACATGTACCAAAATCACAGGTTCATTGCTTGTCTTTATATTTGGCTATTCAATAATTTTTCACCTAGTCCTTATAATGATGTGCCCTTAACAGGAGCTTTGTTTAAGTGAAATCACAATTGGTTCTCTATGTTTTCCATGTTATACTTACTAACAGTTACAATGCTACTAATTTATCTAGGGCTTAGCTGCATTACCCTTTTAAATTTTTTTTTTGTCTGAGTGAACTCTTGTACTTTACTTGTTACCCATACTGTTTTCTTTCCTTTCTACCTTTGGTTTCCCTTTTCTGACCCTAATGAGGTATTCATTAGGAAGCCTCCATGCTGATCCTTTGCTTTTAATCTTTTAACTTCTCCCTCCAGGCTATTACCAACATTCTCATTTAAGAAAAAAAGGCTTTTCTGAGGCATCGTGCCATAATGCAGTATTTTCCCACCATAAGAATATCTAAATTAATTATATAACAAAAATAATCAAGTGTCTCAATCGGACCCAGTGAAACAAATCCTGTTACATAGTGCTGAATTATGACACATGGAAAACAAAGCTGCTTTTGAACAAGGGCGTTGAAGTCTAACATCTATTTCCTTACACAGAAACTTACAATACACTTGCTTTCACTTTATAAGTTCTCTAGTAGGACAAACACTATTTTTCACGGTGAAGTCAGAAGAAAAAAAAAATGTTCAACATGGGATTTGTTTTTTCCCAGAGCCATAATGTCTTGACTCTTGTTTTTCTGTGTGAAAGTCACCAGCCACAGTATCAGAAATGTAGTGCTAAAACTTCCACATTAGATGGTTTAATTAACATGACAGATACTTTAGTGATATTGATAATGTCCATGTCCATGTATGAACGCTGCATCTGCATGAGTGTTTATTTTTAGCAAATGTTTTAATTGCTCAAGCAAAAGTTTCTATCATTCACTTTAACCACTGATGATGGGTAAGAAACAGGGATGTGATTTCTCAGAGCTTTTTAGTGAGAGTATATTAGATAAAAACATGCAAGTTTTAATCCCCTCTTCCACTTTGACAGGTTAGCTGTTGTTGCAGATGAAAATACCTGTATTACTCTGCACAATGTATTTCTCAAACTTGAGAAGTCTTCACTGGCTTGTTATTCATTAATTTACACTTGCCTTCTGTGTTTGCAGGGAAAAAAGTGAAAATAAGAAGCACAACCTGCAAAAGGGTCTGTGCATTAAACGTGTAGAGCTTAGGTGCCTCATGGCCCTATTTTGGTGATTTAGCTCATGGTAGGAAAAAGTCCTCTTGAATGTACAGGTGAAGCCTCACACACATTAGATATTTCCATGCGTGTCAGAACACTATCAGTGTGCTGCACAACTTGGAGCAAATTTATGCACCTTTCTTACTGTTTTAAAAGTACATACAGAAAGGCTGTTCCTTGTACCAATATGTGGTACCAGAAAGAGTAACTGTCTTGAAGAGTTTACTGCTCATCATGTTTAATATCTCACTTTTAACTAATGAAACTGTACAGGAGCTTGAGTTACATATACAATGTTAACTTTTACCTCTTCATCTTCTAGTTTAGCAGAACAAGAACAGAACATGACAGTGGGAGAGGGACTACTAGGGAAGCCTTTACATGGACTAACCTATAATTCCACAAAAAAGCCCTATCACCTATCATTGTCTACAAAGCTATTAGCTGTGCCTCCTGCCCTTCCTCCTGCAACCATCTACAGAAAGCAACAAACCTAATTAAAACTTCACTTTCAGTAGTTTTGTACTAGTAACACCACTAATTTTGAGCTGCTTCTTTCACAGTAAATAAAACTAGAGATCTAAGACCTTGCACCTCAATTTAAGAAATAAAACAAAAGAAAAACTTTTCTCCCAGAATGGAACCATTTACTTCACAAGGAAACAACTGTACCTCTGCCTTTCCATTCTGTTTTCTAATGTGATCTCTGCCAATGACAGAGAAGATGCCCACAGCAAGATGCAGTCACTATCAGTACATCACTTGTGCACTAGCCATTTTAGAATATTATCATTTCTAATTTAGATGCATGAATTCTCATTTTCTGCTGAATTATCAACCACCACTAGTTTGAACTTAGCAAATTTTACCTATTTTTGCCCATGGGCTGGTAAGTATACACTTAATTACCTCAGTCAGTCTTTCAGCCAGACTTTCACAGAGTAGACCGTAATACCCCTCTTAGAGCCATTCCTAATCTGGCTATACTGATTTTTTTTTTTTTTTTCAGCTTCCATATAGTAATACTTGTTTTCCATCCTGTGATGACCCATGCCATTTTGTTATTTTATCATTCTTCTCAGAATTTAAGAGACATTTTATCCTTTACCACCTTTTTTTTCTCCCTTGAGCAAAAATCAGAAAAGTCCAGGGTTTCACCGCATACTACATTTCATTTCACATGTTACCTAGCAGTACAACTTGGCTTAATAAACTAAAAGATATAACCATTAAAAGATATAACCATTTACCTTGTTATTGACTCATATCAATTAATAAAAGCTGAAGATGTAGAGAATCTTCGGTGTGGGAGGCAGGTGAGTCTGGAAGAGACTACATAGCTGTTACTTCCTCACAGCCCACGTGTGGGAGTAACACCCTATTCCTGAGGGAAAAAAAAAATCATTGTGGCAGAAATTACTCTGGCTAACAGCCATGTTAAATGATGCACATTTCTAATATTTTAGCCTTTGAAGTGTTAGGGTTTTATATGCTGCAAAAACTGTTAGGAAGAACCCATGCATACATGTACCCTCTTCGTGTCCTGGAGCCAGTTTGGGAATAAGTTTGTGAGCAAGAAATCTCCATGAGATGCTAGTATTTTTGGTTTCAATTCAACGAGCCTTAGTCTGCATGAGTAGCTCTTACTCTCAAGGCCCCAAGGCGTTATTCATACCATGATTGTGATCACCAAAAAGGTAAATCGCAGAATGCAAATAACCTCTAAAGGGGCAAAAATTTCATTTGACTCACAAAAAGAAAGATTTATGTAGCACTCCTGAGGTTCCTAACTTCTCACCCCTTTCTGCGGTATAAAATTAATTTCTATATTCTGTGAATTTTCATTGTGTGTTCTAACAAATGAAGAGCTACCTCTTTTCCTACCAACATTGATACATCTGGTCCATTCAACTCTTTGTGTTTGGACACCTTAAGAAAGCCCACCACCTTCTTTCCTTTCAACATGCAAAACGTTTCCATCTGCATTTTCTGTATTGTCAATGCCCCTAAAAACCACACTTCTTTGAAAAGTCCTTATTCACGCAACACCAAAAGAGCAATATTTTACATACAAGATTTTCAGCATTTGCCCAATTTCATGGGTAGTGATATCAGTAGGAGTTTCCCAAAGTTGGACTGAATTTCAGGAGTTTTGTAGAAAATTACATAGTTATGAGTATGATTTAAGCTATCCCAGCAGTTAGCAATAGTAAGCAACAGGCCATGCCTCATAGCACTCTAAGGCATCCTCCTTTTGATAGTATTAGATAACAGAAACGCATTATTTCTGACACAGGATCTTTATCTACATAGGACTGTGCAGACTCCACATTTTCCTGTTTTCAAGTTGCAAAGATAAAACATTCTCAGTGTGCCATCAAAAGACTGGCCCCACTACTACTACAACACAAGTTGCCTCAGTGAAACCAGAGAAAGAGCAAGTGACTAAAGTACAAACATGTCAAGTGGTTAAAAAAAATAAAATAAAATCACAATAAGATTATGCAAATAGGAAGATAAATCCAGAAAACTTGCCTTTACTTGAGCATTTGAGGTGAGCTCAACTTGATAATTGTATCCATGCCTTTTCAGTGGTATTGCATTTCAAATTGAACACAAATAACTAAAGATCCTCAGTACCACAAAGGCAGTCATGCAAGTACCATTTCTTCCTGTCAGATTCAGTTCTGGTCTTGGCAACGCATGGAACAGTTGGGACCTGAAAGTTGTATATAGAGCTGAAACTATTGTCTTTATAAGTGTGAATATTTTTAACAAGAGCTGATCATCAAGCTAAACACGTAGATACCTCTCTGTGCTTCTCAAAACATTGTCTCATCCTTGAACAGCAGTAGAATGAAGGGCTCTTATCTTACATTCAGAGCAGTTTGTGGAAGCGGTCTTTATTTCCCCCCGAAAGACCACCATCCAGGTGATAGCTATGCTCTAAAGGACTGGTGAAACCATTTGCAAATACTGAGAAGATCTTGACAGTGAAACTAAGAAGTCTTTTGTTGTTGGAGGCACAAAGACATTCACTCCAGCAAGAAATAATGATCAGAGGCTGACGATACGCCCAAGAGCATGAAAAATGTCTTGTAGCTCCTTATTAAGCCCTTTGTGCTCTGAACCACCACAGTGTTTCTGCTGCAAGTGGAAAGGAAGAGTGGTAGTTAATGCTGTAACTGATGAAGATACCCACAAGATTGAGTGAAGAGTACCCCATAGCTTTAAAGACAGAAACAGGTATATTAAATACCCAGTAAGTCCAATCATGATTTTATGTGTGATTTGAAAAAAGGTGAGGTATCTCCCATGTGCTATCTGGTCTCTGTTCTGTTAGAAGAGGGCATGATAATGGTTTTCAGCAGTGCTTTTTACTTCAGTAAGTTTCCCCACCACCCTGTTTCTACTTAACCTTTTTAACATCAGGCTGAGATACTGATCTGGATGAATGCCAGAATTAATATAAACTCCCTTACTCCTCAGATAGCAGGACTTCACTGTAGCAGTTTATAGTTCATTCTCCATGGAAATTATGTGCTAACAGAAATCTTAGGTGTGTTGTTAGGTGTCCGGAAGCTACATTCGCGTTGGACATAACGCTGCTATGCAATTAAAAAAAATACTTTAAAACTTATTCCATGGAACTAAGCTATCAGAATAGTTACTTAAAATTCAAACGATTTTGCTTGCTCTTAGAAAACCTGAATTTGATTTCTGTCTTTTATTAAAAATAATCACATGGGGCACACTATATTTTATATAGGCAATTCCAGCTGCAATAAAGGAAATGTGTTAATCCACTCATTTACTATCATTTGGAGAAAGTAACCATGCAGTACGTAACCTTTCACAGCTCAAACAAATCTCACTTCTATTTGTTCTGGGACGTGATGGCCTCATTCTTCTTAACTATGGACTCTTTTGGGTACTTCAAAATACCCTAAAGATACTATGTAGTATAATGAAGTATCAGATTTGAAATTATGAATGTACAGTTAGCTGTATGTTTATAATAAAATAGTACCTTATGTTGCCCTGCAAAAAAAAATCTTTTCATGTTGATGTTGAAAACCCTAGAAGTTCTAGTATTACCTTGATCTGAAATAGATATACTTTTTTTTTGGGGGGGGTACTATTCAGTAAATGGGGTTGTTAAAAAAGAGAGGAACTGATAGGTCCCTGATAAATATCCTTTTAGGTTAGCCTACTGCTTACATTTTTCTCTCCTAGGAGGGCACTACTCTTCCTTTCTGATAAAGCTAATGGCTAGAACAGAGGTGCAAAACTCCATGTTGATTGATAACGATAGGTAATACCCTCATTTCAAACAGCCAATATATCCAATTGTCTTTGCTGTTTATTAGACAAAGAGGCAATTCTTTACCCTGTGGTATAAACAAGAAGAGTTAAAACTTTGTTTTAACAGTGAATTTCTTATATTTAAAAAGACATTCAGCTACAGGTTTAATACCCTAATTAAGAAAAGATCTTCATTTATATGTAACGAGTACTGTGTGCAGTTCTGGCACCACAGTACAAAAGGATGTTAAACTCTTAGGGAGTGTCCAGAGGAGGGCGACAAAGATGGTGAAGGGCCTGGAGAGGAAAACATATGAGGAGCGGCTGAGGTCACTGGGCCTGTTCAGCCTGGAGAAGAGGAGGCTGACGGGGGACCTCATCACAGTCTACAACTTCCTTGCAAGGGGGAGTGGAGAGGCAGGTGACCTATTCTCCATAAACACCTATTGACCTATTCTCCATAATGACCTATTCTCCATAAACACCAGTGATAGGACCCGCGGGAATGGGCTTTAGACTAAGCATCAGGAGGAGATTCTTCACCAAGAGGATGGTTGCGCACTGGAACAGGCTCCCCAGTGAAGTAGTCACTGCACCAAGCCTGTCTGAATTTAAGAAGAGATTGGGCTGTGCACTTAGTCACATGGTCTCAACTTTTGGTTAGACCTGTGCGGTGCGAGGAGTTGGACTTGATGAGCCTTATGGGTCCCTTCCAACTCAGGATATTCTATGATTCTATATCAAGACAGAACAAGTGTCTGTCCCATGACTGGGACATGGGGATATCATTTAGAGATTCACCTTTCAGACATCTTTTCTGAAGCTTACCCTTTTGATATTTTGTTTAAGTACTGAACTAGAACTCTTAAGCTAGACATTTATTTCACTTTATCAGTTTATTTATCCTTTCAGTTTTAAGTTACTGCTGCATGGATCATTTTACATTTACATCTCCTAAGGATATATAATACCTAAAGACATACTAAACACCAGAGAGTTTTAAACACACTCCTACAATCTTGTTCAAATAATGAAATGGAGTTTGCTCTGGAGGATGAACAAAGAAGAAAGAGACCAGAATATTACATGAAAAATTTTAAGATACCCAGAGGAACACAGTCAAGCCAGAAATGGTGATCTATTACACCACCACCTGATCAATATTCTTCAAGAGATTAGATGAATTCACTGCATGTTGAGCATGGTTAGTCTTTCAGTGCTGTGCAATCCAGTTCTGCATTTATTAAACCCAAGGATGGTTATCCTCCACTTAGCAGCAAACTAAATTGTGTATGTTTACAGGAAAAAGCTACCAGAAAATGTTTACTGCTAAGCACATACCTAGAAGATGCGGAAAACAAAACCTACAAACTAAAATACTTACTGAAAGTTAAGAGTAATACTTTTGGCTAGCCATAATGAGTAATCTGTGGATCAGTCAACAAACCTTTGTACAAAATAACCTAACCATTGCACCCCAGCATTTACTAAACCACTAAATTCTAATGAGGTTGAGAAGCTAGTGAGGTTAAGCAATCCTTCCTTGACACTAACATCTGTGAATAAAATTTCATAGAAATATATATATATATCAATTTCCCAACTTCTGGGGAAAAAAAAAAAAAAAGCAGAGATGAGGAGGGAATTGGTAGAGTTAACTTTGGCCAAAGAGCTGAGTAGCATAAAGAAGTATTTCAAGTGTTTCTGGACTCTGCAAGTACTACAAAAGTACAAGCAAAAACTTGTCCAAGCTTTCACTGCTCCAGCAGCAGACAGAATTCTAACTGTGATAGTATTACACTGTACGTTGTTGGAAAGAGCATGCAGAAAGTTTCTCATGTATTACATCGTAGTATTATTAAGCATTTAGTAATACTACTAAGCTTTAATAGAGATGTTGCTTTTCCGAAGCAAACATTTTTCTGTTTAAAAGAGTTTTCTAGCACTTGGATTGCTCTTCATTCAAGGCATGATCCACTGGCCTGCTTCTTTCAGCAAGTTTCCCCTTACACCCATGGGCTTTTCATCTAGACCTTCAATTTTAAAAAGCTGAATTGGGTCAGAGTGTCCTAAAACTAGAGCAGATCTCTCCCACTCCTAGCACGATAGGACAGCTTTCTCAACTCTCTCCAGAATCTTGGGGATTAACAGAAGACCTTCAGTGCCCCCTGAGAACAGAGGCTGCAGCCAAGGCTGGCCTTGGTTCCAAGCCAGTCTGCTGCAGATGACTAGGAAAACTGAAAGCCACTCCAAGTTGTTCTCTTTGTAAGCAAAAGTGGTCTGGAGGTGCTCTCGGTAACTCAATTACTGGTATGGAGGGAACAGAACCTCAATTAATTGAGGTCGTAAAGAATTTCATGGGTTCTACATGCTGAAGAACGGCTTACTTTCTACAGGTAAGTATTGTCTTCAAATAGTGTAACTGCAGGAAAATGTCCAAAAAAGAAAAAAAGTATTGAGAAGTTTTTATTCATCACTCCACAGCCACATAAACTGTTTTAGAGAAGGCATTTCACCTATAACACCTTTTGCCACGTGCATTTCTAACACTCAGTGCTAAAATGTGCAACTGAAAGATTATTTTCGTTAATTATGTATTTTAAATCTGGCTCGCTGCATGCTAGTGCTCTGTCTGTAGATAACACTTTAATTCTCTCTAGATGCTTTTGCTTTTAGAAACTTCGAGATATAACCCTCATAGACTTGTACAGTGTTTTTTCCAAACATCCCTTAAGCTCCTTGACACTGTATAACCCATTGCACTAGAACAAGACACTGAATATTTCTACTTACTAGCACAAGATAATACAGTTAATATCAACTTTTCGGTTCTTCTTTGCTCATCTACTAGTTTCAATAAAATAAATATGTCACCATAACACTAATAACCTTTCTTCTCTATCTGGATCAAAAGCTATTTGCCAGCATTGGAGGACTGGTTAGCTAAATGAATCATTTGAAGCAGAACCATCATCACATCCTGAGTGTCCAAAGGGGTAAAAACATGCCCAGCTGTAAAGCGAAAACAGAAAGTCTGCATGTATGTATGACTGGGCAGAAAGATACGTTTTCACATTGTGACATTGCTTACAATTTCTTAAATATATACTACAGAAGGTCAAAAAATCACCATTTGCATAACAAAAACTGTAGACTCACATTGCCATTTCATCTAAAATTAATAGTTCTGAAGTAGCATTTTCATCAATAAAAACATATTCCACTAAATAGGAAAATACATGTTGGAGTCAAGTTAACTTAGAATTACTTTAAAAAAAAAAATACCCTGTGTGATACTTGAGGAAAAAAAAAAAGTTTTATGTTTAATAACAGGCAGAGTTTAAAAAGTTATCTATGAGTATGTGGCACTTTTTTTTTTTTTTTTTTTTAAATCTACTCTGTTTAGGTAAACTATATATCCACTCTCCCTGTAAACATATTTTTTCTTATTTTGGCTTAAACCCTTTAGAGTTTAAGCTGCATATGTCTGAAAAAATAAAGCATCAGGACCTTGCTCCATAACTTACTAGTGCATAAATTGGACTCAAGGTCTAAAAAAAAAAAAAAAAAAAAAAAAAAAAACATAAACAAGTAGGTACTAAAATAAATTTAAAATGGCTCACACTGGTACATTATATCTTACATAAATGCAGATGTTTGTGATAGGTATTTTGTCTTGCATTGCATTTTAAAGAAATAATCTTGAAGGAAAACGATACTGGAAAGGAATATATCTTGAAGGAAATAATAAGAAGTAATAGGAAAAAGAAAGAATAATCTTGAAGGAGAGTGAAGGAAAGTGATGACATTTCATTATGAAATAAATTATCTTATTTTTAAGTAGGAAGTACAGACCTCTGGTGGTTGAAATATATATTATACTCATGAAACTTCAATTTAAATATCACCATGCTTAACTATGTTGTTTTCCTTTATGCCCCCTCCACCACCAAAAAAAAAAAAAAAAAATTCAAAATAACATCCCTCAGCCCAATTGCACTGTTCAGTCATTCTTCAAGCATTGATGTTTCCAGAGGAAAAAGTTGCAGAGTTGAAAGCTGCTTGGGAAGTGAAGGGAAAATAATGAGAGTATCCTATGAAAATAAGATGGAAGAGATGTTATTCTTTTCAGCATTAGTTATGAAAGCCATCACGTAGAAGGACAGACTTTTGAAGTATTCTCAAGGAGATAAATTCAGAGAAGTTCTTACAGAGAAGGTCAGAGTACATAAAAAGTTTGTGTTTATGAGACATCAATAACTAGCTAGCACAAAATAAGTAATACCCAATTTAGAGTTTTGATGCAGTAGAACTATATCCTAGAAAGATAACAGGCAGTTTATTTGCCATTTCTATAGAGCTAGCATGAATGAATTTGACCAGCTCCAACTTCTGCAAGAGGAAAACACAAAGAATCCACGTATAGGTTACAGAATTTAAAAAGATATTTTAAGTAAGTTTTTAAAATATATATACAGTTCTGCACCGTAAGACTGAGAAGAAAACGCTAGTACACCTCACCTCTACATGATTCTAAGTTGCAGTAGTTAAAATAATTAATTGCTAAAAACGTTCAACTACTGCATGTTAGCATAGGGTAAGCCAAACATAAGTTAATTACAATTTATTTCAGATCAGGGCCCCACTCCTGTGAAACACATGAATATGGATAAGGCTCCACTTAATTTACGGAATAAGTGAGAGTAATAATTGAGTACAATACAGTTATTTGGAAATACATTAGCATAGGTCATAAAAATACACATTTGTACAGCTAATCCTGTATATTCAGAGCATACTTCTGAAGCAAAAAGTTAAGCACTGTACTGTGACTCAGAAGATTACCAAAACCAAACACCACAAAATTGACAGCAATTTCAGACTGATTGTTCCTTTTTCAAGACTGAATAGGAGGACAGCTATTCAAAGAAAACACACAGCCAATTACAAGGTCCTGTAAATTCTACTTGTTCTCATATCAAACCACCTTTTGATCCAAAATTGCAAAAGCAACAGCCAACTTGACAGTTACTAATAAGAATCTTTTGAAGCTTGCTTTCTGTACTTGTTGCTCATGAACCAATGCACTGACAATGTTCCAGTTCTATACTGCCTATTGCAGTTCCATTTCAGTAATCTTTTGATTTCTTGTCATTTATCATGAAGTCAGATGCTGACCTCTGTGGAAGATAGAGGCGGAGATGACAGGAGGCCTATGCACACAGCAGGGCCACACTAGCTTGAATTACGTGCCTGTGTTTGCCCAAGTGTTTGCATTGCTCTCACCCTCCTCATTTCACATAACAACTGTGGACTAAAAATACTTTTTCATATTTACAATTTCAGTGAAAGTGAGGTTGGAACATTCACTTTGAGAAACCTGTGAACGTAGTGCTGTTCTAGCACTCCATCAAAAACATAGGATAAGGGAATCTCCAAATTAAAAAAAAAAAAAAAAAAAAAAAAAAATCAATCTGTCTTGAGCTGCTACATGACACCTTGGGAACAGACTGGCAACAGGCATATGCTGCTGTGAACAGATTTCACTTATGAGACTGGTTTGGAGCCACTAGCCTAGGGAGTGCAGCAAGCTTAGCTTTCCCATTCCACTGGGAATCTGCATACTGAAACAAGTGACAACAGCCACAGGGCTCCCAAAGAGTATTCCTTCCCCCAGTTCAGGAGCATGGTTTTGTAATTTTGTAATAATAATTTTTGTAATTTTCTACCAGGATATTTGCTCAGACAGGAACTGCAGTCAGTACGTTCATGTTCATTTATCTTCTAAATCCATATTTGTTAAACAGTAATTCTTTTCTCTGAACAGACTCCTCCTCCATTTGATGCAGGGCATTTGTGGAATATAATCTTCCTGCCAGGTGAGCAGTAGTAGTGCTTGAGAACCCCAGGAAAGCAGGGAAGAGGCTGAAGTAGGTATAGGACTGGTATTAAGGAAGTGGTGGTAAAGGGGGGTTGTTCTGCTGGGTATAAAAAAAGGTAGTGAGATGAGACATTTGGGAGGTATCACTAGTTTCTCAACAATTAGAAAAAGAAAATACAATAAATTAGGAAGGGGAGGGGAGCTAAATTCCCAAGATAAAGGAAAAAAATCTTATGGCACAAGGAAGAAGTGAACATAGTTAATATATTGAACATACGGTTCCAAACATTTCACAGTCTCTCTTCTACCTGTGTAATAATCTTATATAAAATTAGAATGCATCATCCTCAAACAGAAGTATCTTCTCATTTGTAAGAAAAGCAAATAATCCACCTACCATCAGAAGGAAAAAAAAACACATTACCTAATGGCATCATGGGTAAACTGTGGTAGGGTTGGTCAATCAGAGTTTACTTAGTCTGTCAAAGCAAATATTAAAAACACATTTTTGTTTAAAAATTTACTTGTGACATCTGTGTACATATTTATACCTGATCAAATTCTCACAGAAAGTCATGGTCAGGGTGATCTTATCTTTCACCAGGCAGAGTGCTGTTTACCTTGCACAGACCCAGCATTCCTTGTTTCAGCAGGCAGTTTCATTAAGATACATGGTCACCCAAAAGCAGTGATGAAAGGAATAATAAATAATGGTAGAGCAGTCTGAAGCATTTAATGATCAGTGACTTCTTATCATAATTAAAAATTGATAAAAGGTCACAGGATAGTAACATACAACAGGGATTTGCTGCTCACCAGATAATTTGGTTTGAGATGGATGTTGACACACAATTCACAATCACATCAATTGAAACCTCTTGGAAAAAGCTCCTTGTGTATCAGCCTTCAAATGATCCAATTATCATTATATTAACTCAGTTGTTTCAGATGCTTTAAATGGTATTACCAATGTGCACAATTTCAGTATTTGCGTTTAGCTTAGCCAGCTGTGGTGAATTCTGGCAGCATAAAGCTGTACTAATCATCTTTTTCTGCAACATTTGCAAACAGACATCAGTACTTCTCATTTAGAAATACCTGCTTTGTATAAAACGTGTATAACCACTAATCTAGTCATGGAGAAATGTCTTGCTCAGCCTTAACTGGGCCCTGGTCTACTTCACTGCATGTCTGGCTTGCAGTGCTCATTTTCTTGGTAGAGACTTCACTTTGGTTACTTACTGCTTACTTTGGCCCCATCTCAATGGGAATATAAGTGAGCAAAGGCTTCTCTAGCGAATAAGACACACAGCACCTTTGCAGCAAGGCAAATAGTGCATTGTGGAATCTACCGGATATTGTCAAACCTTCCTGGGCACTTCCACAGCCAAGGGTTGAGATAAGAGGATTTCTTGATCTTGCAAACTTTTTATGTTGGCTCTCACTGTCCTGCAGGCAGCATGATGTTCCATGGAGGCAAACACCAGCTACTCTAGATTTGGCAGAGTTTGAAAGCCAGGAAGTTGAGCTCAGGATGCATTACACTGCCACACATGATCAGAATGGCACACATTTGTTTTTGTGAAATGCATTTGCTTGACTTTTTAACATCTTAAACATGGTTAAAATAGCTGATGTCATATTGAGCCATCTTCACCAACCAAGGAAACAAGACAAATTCACATAATGAATTGGAAATGCTGGGAGGTGTTTCACTGCATTATCTTGACAAAAGGTTTGTCATTGGTTGCAGTTAACTAGATGTTTCAATTCTGATAGAATTAGCAAGAACCTACATCTTGAAATTGCCCTGTTAGCTTTATTGAAATGAATCAGCTAACTAATGCAGACCTAATAATAGAACATAAAATAAGACAGAAACAATAATATAAAATCTTAAAAGTGATAGCCAAAGGGATACTTTGCTCAAAAGGTACTGACTGCAACCCCTGTTCTGGGTTTGGTCCCTGGCTCTTCTACAGGCTTCCTGTGTGGACTTCGCTGAGGTGAATTTATGCCTCACTTTCCTATTAAAAAATTTTTAAAGTTTTTTTTGTTTTGTTTTGGTTGGTTGGTTTTTAAAGCCAGAAAAAAACAAAAACAAACAAACAAAACACTTTGTATTCAAAAAAACCCTAATCTGTACTCATTTCTTTTGTTAATGCAACATGTTAATGCTTAAGAGTAGTTTCTAAGATACCTGAATAACTTTACTCATGAGATAGCACCTATCTGTGGAAAAAAATAACCTAGATAACTACATTCATTTGGTACTTTGAGTCTCTGTTATGACATACATTCATTAACTAGTTGTATTTTGAACTGTAAACTTGTTAAGTAATTGAAAGAAGTTTGTTGGCTTTCATTAACATTAAAAAAAAATTAACAATGTACACCCAACTCCGAACATTGTTACCTCTGTTTTATTCCACAAAGTCTACATTAAAATATAAATCAGTTGAGAAAACATTTAAAGTTGGCCCCCAATATTACATCTGGTATACAAAAAAAAAAATCCCCTTAGTTTTTATGATGTGAGAATCAGTATGCTGTTTGCCTTGGGCTGGTTTGGGATTTATTTATTTAACTACTGAACTGTTACATACTGCACTTGTGAACAATGGCTCACTTCCAACTCCCTACAGAGTCACTGATAAAGCTCCTGCTATAGGCATTGTATCAAGACCTTCATGAATAATCTGGTCTTTCATGCCATATCAGAAAAAAAGCAAAATAAATGAAGCTTGGTTAAAATTTGGGTCTGCTGGTTCCATCTGCCTGCATACCAAACAAAAATGATCCAACAGAACTGTGTGGCATGAATTTCTGAATCCAGACAACGCAAGTTCCACATAAACACGTGCTTCGTAGTTGAGCCAAGTGGTATCTGTGGTGTCAGGGTGGAACTCCACAGGGAATGAACTGCAAGTTCACAACTTGCAGATTTAGAACTTGATTACTGTTTCTATTCAAAGCTAGAAAGAGAAACATATCCTCATGTTTTCAGAAGGGAATTGAGATTGCACAGAAAATGAGGGCAGGATATGGCCCAGGAATTATAAAATAGAGAAAAAGCATGAAATACTAGTAACATTAGCTATAAGACACATCCATGGAAAAAAAGAAAAAAAAAATAAGTAGATTATATTGTGTATATTCATGAACAAAAATAAAGAGGACAAAAAAAAAATTCATTGCTTTCCATTAAAAGTTTTTCTGGAGGAGTTCTGATGAGCAATTGGGCCTATAATCCAGTTTTCAACTGAAAGCCATAGGTAGCAGTCTGTTAATTAAAAGTAGATTTCTTACTCTTCCATGACTTATTAATCAGAAATTTAATTTATTACAATATATCTCTAGTTAAACAGAAAATCTTGATATTTAATTGAAATTTTTAAAAATAACTAAATAGCTTATGAATTATTTTCTCCTCCCTCATTTGCCCTGTAGGTGTGAACTTCACATTGTTTCCCTGAAACAAGTGTACAGCTGAAGAGATCAAGATGGTCCCAAACTATTCTACCGAAGAAACCGTTAAAAGAATCCACGTCGACTGTCCCGTTTCAGGAAGGCACAGTTACATCTACATTATGGTTCCAACTGTTTACAGTATCATCTTCATCATAGGCATATTTGGGAACAGCCTAGTTGTTATTGTCATTTACTGCTACATGAAACTGAAAACAGTGGCCAGCGTCTTTCTGCTAAACTTGGCACTTGCCGACTTGTGTTTTTTAATAACTCTGCCACTGTGGGCAGCCTACACAGCCATGGAGTACCAGTGGCCATTCGGCAATTGTTTATGCAAGCTAGCATCTGCAGGGATAAGTTTCAACTTGTACGCCAGTGTGTTCCTACTCACATGCCTTAGTATTGACCGCTACCTGGCCATAGTACATCCAGTGAAGTCGCGAATTCGGCGTACCATGTTTGTTGCCAGAATAACTTGCATCGCCATCTGGCTTCTTGCTGGTGTGGCCAGTTTGCCTGTCATCATTCACCGTAATATATTCTTTGCCGAGAACTTGAACATGACAGTCTGTGGTTTTCGGTATGACAACAATAATACAACACTTCGGGTTGGGCTAGGCTTATCCAAAAATTTGCTGGGATTTTTAATTCCTTTTCTAATCATATTAACAAGCTACACCTTAATTTGGAAGACCCTAAAGAAGGCGTATCAGATTCAAAGAAATAAGACCAGAAATGATGATATCTTTAAGATGATTGTGGCAATAGTCTTTTTCTTTTTCTTTTCCTGGATTCCTCATCAAGTATTCACTTTTCTTGATGTATTAATTCAACTACATGTAATAACAGACTGCAAAATCACTGATATTGTGGATACAGCTATGCCCTTCACTATTTGCATTGCTTACTTTAACAACTGTTTGAATCCCTTTTTTTATGTTTTCTTTGGAAAAAATTTTAAAAAATACTTTCTTCAGCTAATAAAATACATTCCACCAAATGTCAGCACGCATCCCAGTCTAACAACAAAGATGAGCTCCCTCTCCTTCAGACCACCAGAAAATATCCGCTTGCCCACTAAAAAGACTGCTGGGTCTCTCGAAACTGAGTGATGCATTTTACAATATACTTTTTTGAACAACCTTGTGAATGAAGCAGCAAGAATGACAAAATTCATCGGCAATCACAGACATCACAGCTTACTGCTCATTACTGAAACATTAAATCACCTCAGAGAAATCACACTGAAAAGATTTAGCAGTGGCCTTCTATTTTACAGTGTGTGGAGGACTGCCTGATTTTCATTTTGTTTTTCTTTGCTGAAAGCAACATATATGATAGACAGGCACACCAGAGTTTGTCAGCATCCTGCCATTTACTCGGAACTACAAAACAAGGGTAGATAAAACTCCTAAAAAGATCTCTGAACTTAAATGAAAAGCTTTTGTAAGTTACATGAATTATGAAGGACCTGTTTTACACAATAGCTATTCCAAGTTTTGTTCCAGGAGTTGAGAGCTAAAAGGCTTGGTTTCATTTCTTTTGTTTGTTTTTTTTGTTTGTTTTGTTTTTTAAACATGAGTTATATATCAGAGTTATATTATAACTTGTTTTTCAAATATATGCTGTATCTACAGGCCCAACTTTAAACACAAATGGAAATTTCAGGACCTTGAAACTAGTCTCATTCTAATTTGTGCTACTATTTTTCATTTTAAAATAGCAAAAGTCCATAATATATGCAATAAAAAGCAGGTTTATTTATTAAGTATAAAAAATATATTTTTAGATTTATACTTCTACTTATAGATTTCAAATATTGTTTCATAAACGTTTTTATCCCAGTGTGTATTTTTATAGTAGTAACATATATACAAAGACACATGAATGGGGTTTACTCACCTTTCTCCATAATATGTCATGCTGACTCTGAAGCAAATTATTTATGGAGTGGGTTGACTGCATAATTTTAGTCATTAAGTCAAAAACTTTTTGAAATAGGAGTTCTGAGACAGAGGTAATCAGAAACTTTCAAACTATTTTGTAAAATACCAGAGTACTCTATGAGAAAAGTACCAGCTAATGAAATCCATTCTGTTTTTCAAATTCCTGGACATTTAAACTCAGCTTCTGACAAGAAGTGTGACAATGATTGTATTAGAGTTTAAAAAATAACGCTTTTAATCATATCACTAAACAATGGAGACCAAACTTCATTCTTGGCTTTTACTTAATTACTCTCCATTTATATAAAACTGATCTTGGAATGAGGGCATTTGCTCCCTGTAGAACCTTCTTTTATTTGTATGGAACTATTTCAAGTTTATACTAGCATAAATCAGAACCAAAGTCTGGCTCAAACTCTCCATACAAATTAAGGGGGAAAGGCGATAAGCATTGTAAGAAGTTCCAGCTAATGGTATCCTCGTATATCATCCTTTTTGTATTAGATAATGAACTCCAGAAAGTATTTGCTCAATTCACTCCCATTTATTTTCTTCAAAGATAAGTGAACTCATAAATGCTTTTCAATGTAATAAAGCTTAAGAAAAAATCCAGAACTTTACATGTCACGTAAGCAAATACATGACCCTCAAGAATTTTCAATATTTATAATTATATTTAATGTGGCTTAGCTAGCAAGTGGCTGGATTTTCCATTTTCTACTTACATGTCATAAGACACTGCAAGTTCAGTAAAACTTCTAAAGCTGTATATTTAGAAAATGTTCTTTCTTTGGACCTTTATTAATTGAAAGCTATTATTTTTAAAAAATTGAAACCTGAATGTGACATTTAAAGAGACAGGTAAATTGTTCTCATATACAATGCTCTCTGTTTAGCGTATATCCTTACACATGCATATGTGAGGCAGCCATTTATTTAAAAAAAATATAAGTCACATGCATTATAAATAGCATCCAGAGCAGCAACACTGCCCTAGCACTCAGTAAGCTGATGTGGGACTAACAGAGCTTGCCATCATCTGTATGACGTTTTGTTCATGTACACATTACATTTATGTATGTCAAACTGAATCAGGAGCCTCCAACTCCAGAAGTAACTCTTTCTCACACTGTGTTGTGAGAATGCACTGTGTGCTGTGCTTGCCACCTGCTGGATGCAGCCACAAATTTGTTGTTCATCTTAAAAGTTGCTATAGGAAAAGACAGCAATATTTTCCTGCTGCTTGATAGATCTGCAGATCCTTACCTATGGCAAGACTACTGTAGAAGTAACTGCCTCCTGGACAGACGATCTTGTATTTTAACTTCCTTGGGAAGGGGCTAAGCAGGCATTTCCTCACCTGCTGATCCCTTTGGTCACCAATATCCCAGACTACAATAGAAATATGCTCAATTAAAAAAAAAAAAAAATATATATATATATATATATATATATATGTAAGTAATAACTAAGTATTTAACTGAAAGGACTCACTTATCACCAGGAGGAAAAAGCAGAATCAGTAGTGACCACAAATGATAAAAACGACTGTATTGCAGTGAAAAATAGAGCAAAAAAGATTGGTTGGTGATTTTGACCACTTCAGGCCAGATCCTGCATGTTTAAGAGACTCTGTATCCTAGCTGCTGGTGCCACCTGTGCCTACCTGCATCATGGGAAAAAGCAAGAGCATGCACATTTGGCTGGGCTACTCCAGGAAAGGCAGGAAAGGATTGCAGCTGTTGTGCTTTGAATAGAAGACCAACCTTGGATTGATAGTCAACAAATAACATTGGGGGAAAAAAATGTTCTAAAGGTTAGGAGAATGACCATCAGCTACCAAGGATAGTGGATCCTAGCTTAGCATTTCCTAGAACAAACAAAAACCTCCACAAAGTGATAGGTACTGAAAACCACATAAAACCAGAGAGAAAATCTTCCAGCAACTGTAACTGGGCAGCAGCAGAACAAATTCCTCTGGAGCACAGCACGGTTACTGTGTACAGCCACATCCTGCAGATTCAGACAACCCCACAGAGCCCCAGACTAAGAAGCAGTTGATGCTAACCTCACCCCTAAGCTCAGCCACACCATTTTATTCACCCATCTAGCTGCTGTCAACACAAGTGCTGATAAACACTTAGCTGTAGAGCCCTACACTCCCCCTGCCCACCTGCTTGCTTAAAATACTGTGCTGGAGACCTGTGTATGGGGTACACATAGCAGCAATGTCAGAGCGTGAGATCAAGCCCTTCTAGTCACAGCCTCCCATTGAAGTACTTTGATGTATTCTGACCTCCAGCATGCAAGAGGCATAGACTAGATAAAATTCTGTTATGCCTCGTCATTTGTAAGCAGCAGATAAGAGAAGCAAAGAGATCTTCCCACTTCTGAGTGACAGATTGCATTGCTGGCCTCTGCTGTGGGCATGTGGCTGCATGGCCTCCACCGAGAGGGAGGAAGGAGAAGGTCAAAGAACCTCCTCCTTGCCAAGAGAGCAGAAAGGAGTGAGATCTGATGCTATACAACTGCTCTTTTGGGGAAGCTTTGGACTGACCCTTTTTAATTTCATACCAAAATAAGAACTAGTTATATATACTTCACAACAAACTCCCACTATCTTAAAAAACACAAATAAGATGCAACAACATGATGTTAGTTTAAACAAGTATCCTAAGCACTTTTCCTTCTCAGCGTAACAAAAGTAAAATACTTGACAAACTTTTAGTCTGCCCCTGTACTTTCCTGGTGTGAGGAACTCAAGCCAGTATTAATGGCGATTATAGCCCTAAATCTATATTAATGGGGACTATAGCCCTAAATCCAGGAATCACTCCTCCTGAGCTATCACCGTTACAGGCTGTTGACTTGTCTGAATGCATAGTTTCTGCTGGCAGAATAATAGTTAGATTGCATTATGTTTGACACATACATGCAGATTATTTATTGCTATTTATTGTGCAATTGTGCTTTATATGACTCATGTTTCACACTCTACTCACTTCCGCATTACATGCCTACCCGAAATCGCACTATATAATCTGCACTGGTTAACCTGAATTCCAACAAAACCATTACAGACCCAGTGGGGATTCATTTGGCTTCTCAGCTCAATAATTATCTTACGTTTATACATAAGATATATGTATATACACATATATATGTATATACATATATATTAAAATACACATATATAATCAAGATGTTGCAGAGTACATACTAGGCCAAAAGTCCTTTCCTTTACCAGAATTGCTGTTTAGATGATCATCAACTTGGACCTGTGACAGAAGCAGAGAGTATAGGAGGATTCCCAGGTTTGGGCTTGCTTGCATAGCTTCAGCAATTATTTGATACTAGCCTCTTTTTTCCGTACACTGAAGTGCAAGTGTTCCCACAGAGAAGTTTGCCATGGAAAGAACAAACACATACTAAGGGGGAATGACCTAGAAAGGAACTTGCTCATTTTGGAAATACGTAGCGTTGCATGTAAATAGATCTTTCAGTTAAGTATTAAAAACTTGCAGAAAGTTTTGAGAGGCTCTTAAGTTTCTTTAGGACATCCTGCTCAGTTCAGAACATGCCAAACCATGAAACCCTGACCTTGTGAGCAGGGTAAGACAGCTCTGCTCTTCTCCATTACAGGCTGGGCCAGCACATCATCCCACCAGCTAGCATGAAGCAGTGAGGTTGTTCTATCAATCATCGAGTCCATTTCATCAGTGACCTCGCTAACAAGGCTGAATTAACAAATCCTCAGTGCTAACCGCACAGCTGTCAAGCTCATTGTCGCTAGCAAGTTCTGCAGATGTGGCTAGACACTGAAGATGTACAGATAATGTTTGAGAGCGTGATTGTGCAAGTCTTTTTAGTGGGCTAGTGCTGTGGCCTTCGGCTTTAAAAACACCTGCTAAATGAAGTAGCAGGAACTAGATATTATTTTCATTTAAATATTTTTGTGCAGTCAAAAATCTGTGAAGTGGCAGATGTCAACGTTTTCTACTTCAATAGAACTAGCTTTATATTGTAAAAAGGCTACTACTCTTATAAGAACTTTTGTTGTCTGAAGTATTACCAAAACCATACATCATCAATAGATTATGTCTTTGTGAAACCCTCTCCACTGCTGTATTAGTCCACCCAAAGAAGAGAGAGATGTTTCTGTATTATCCTAAGTTGTCCAGTATATCAGTGTATCTATGGCTATATCTTAGAAAATGTCATTCTTACCAAAGTATTTATATTGAATGCTATAATACTTTATACCACCATTCCTCATTCTTTGTAATCTATAATCTAAGCCGTCTCCCCCTAAACTCCAGACTGAACAGGCTGTGTCCATAATTCGTTCTGGATAGGGTACCCACCTAGCACCAGCTAACTCCAGAAGTCACACACACAATAGGGGATCAGCAATTGGCTTGTGTTTTCCAGGACCGGATAAATTAATGAGGTTTCCTTGAATGGGATATTCAGCAAATTGCTCATTTTGCTATATACAGGTTAGAGTATAAAGCAGAATCTAGGGTTCATGTTTTAGAAGATAAATTAAATTATAGGGACAGATTTTAGAATATTGAGTCAAATATAAAGTCATATTAAATTATGAATAATTGGCCCTGAAAAGCCAGACTCGGATTGCTGGTAGCAGAGCATTCCATGTAAATACATCCACCAATTTAGAACAAGCTTTGGTGTTTCCAAGTAGTGCCACATTGTGTGCTGCGTAGATGTCCCAGTGGCTTCAGCAGAAACGGGATCAGGTTTGAGCATAAGAAGGGGACTCTTGTTTTGGTGTGGGTTTTGTTGTTGTTTTGTTGAAAGAATGGCAGAATGGATCATATTTCCACTTTGAACGGAATTTGTATGAAAAATAAATTGAATTTTATTTTGTATATCCCTAGTAAATGCCACCTCAGATTAAGTTCCGCCCCCCCCCCCCGGTGTGTGACAGTATAAGAGTAAAAACAGTTATGGGCCAGACCTATGAATTTCTTATAACTTACATACTGAAAAACTGATTTTCTATGTATTTTAATTATTACTTATCTTTATATATTGGCAGTGAAGTGAGGTTGCAATAAAGCACAGACCCTAGTGCAAGAAAAGATATTCATACACAGAGACAGAGTCCCTGGGAGCTTTAGAATCAGAGAGCAAAAGCTTGTTAGAGTGGAAACCAAAGCCTGCTACTGAACAAACAAGAAGACTGCAAGGATATTTTCACCTTGCAGTTAAGTTAAAAATAAGAATTAAAAATGCCGTGGAAAAAAAAAAAATCATTAAAAATAAAATAAAAACAGCAGAAAGGAAAATACTGAACGTCTTTTATGTTGGGAGCTTATAAAAAGCTGACTGAAGAACACCCGCCCTATGTATGCTCAAGTACTTCCCACTGATATTATCAAGCAAATGTAAACTTGGCTATTTTTATGAAATTGAATAAATAACCAGAAGTGTTTCAAATCAATGAATGCATAGGTATCATTTAAGATATTAGCTGATTTGCTACTATTGATTTCTCTTTCATTAAATTAAAAAAAAAAAAAAAGTTAAATTATACAAATTATACAGTTATTTGGTGAGTTTGCAGTGTATGTCCAGAAAAGGCAGACAATGTACTGCATATAGATTTACATCAGCTTGGCCTTCCTAGCCTGAACTCCTCCTCAGGCTCAGCAGAACATACAAATACTAAAGAACAGAAACCAAAACAAATTAAAATAATTTCACAAAAATATTACGTATATTATAGTAGTACTATATACATTTAATTTTGCTGAAGAGTTATAAAATACTAAAAGATCTACAATAAGGTTATTTTCACAAGTTTTTATTCAAGTAGCATTTTTTTGAGGCTTTTGTAAGAATTCAGTTTGGCACTATAAAAAAAAACCTCTAAGCACAGTAAAAATTTACAGACACAAAGCCCTTACTTTTATAAAAGCACCTATAAAATCAGAGAATGTCTATAATTTACAGGATACCTTTCAAAGCAAGGGTAAAAATAAAGGTACATGAGATGTAATTTAACCTGCTAGATAACTGTTAATATTAAGCCTGTTTTTTGTGATATGATTACTCTAAATGGAAGTGTAAAGCAGCACGCAAAGACATTCTTTATATACTAGACTGTTATACACTGCAGCATGTACCTGCTAAACACAGCAAAATAGTATTTTTGTTATTCTTGAATTTCTCAGTTTATTTATGGTAGCTTTCTATAACATCATCTGTACCTTTTACATGAGAGTGAACAGCAAATATGCACTGCTCTGTTTTAGAAAGATTTTGCAAATTTTAGACAGGTTTTTGTCTAACTGAATTTTGCAATAAATAAATAAATAAATAAATAATTTCTCACAAACACATCAGAAAGATGATATATTTGAAATATTGAAAAAAATAATCTAAAATACATTTAACAGTATTGGTTCAAATTAATCTTCACAGAATATGGTTAGATTGTTTCTTCCAAGTTTCGTTTTTCATCACACCAAAAAGTAAATGTGTTTTTAGCTTTACTTCCCAACACCAATAGCAGAACTAAGTGCAGGATCTGACAAGAACACTGGATTCCTAGTGAAAACAAACACTGTCCTACAGCTCACCACCCAGAAATTCTGAAGTTATAATGTGATTTTGTTTTGACCAAGACTTGTGAATCAATTCCTGTTAATTAAAGAAAACTTTAAAATGCTTATTGGAAAAAACACATTGTACTTATTGCTTGAATCTAGATAATATTCTGCCAAGGGTTATGCTCCTACAATTCTTTTACCTATGCTCTCTTACAGCAGCTAACTTCAGTTTTCCTGTGGGGCTTACTGCTAATGTGGGTATCCCATATGCTTTAGCAGCTGAGCAGATTGGCTCCAAAATAACATCAATATTTATTGTTGTGACCCAGATATAGGTGCTGGATATAAATGGGGCACTCACCCATGATACTGTCAAGACACCAGAAAAGTATGTAGTACGTTTTAAAAGCATATTCCAATTTTGACCTCTTACCTCCAGCCCAAAGGAAGATTGCAAACTTAACATGCAAGATAAATTTTTTTCTTTACACTTCACTGCTTATCTTGAAGCTGTCTGAAGGCTAAGTTTTCTACCAAGCTAATTCAAATATTTTGACAAGGCTGTTCCATGACGAAATATACCATTATCTCTCCTGTCACATCGTTTGATTGATGGTCCGCCTATGTCAAAGGAGAACCTGATCAACACTGCAGAGCTCCACAACTTCCAGCTACAAGCAGATCACCACCAACAACAATCGCGCTTGTACAGAATAACAGCATGCTCAGCACATGTTACAGTCTAGTTTCATCCATCAGTAAATAAAGTTCACTCATCAATAAATCTGTGGAGGCAATGGCATCCTGAAAAAAATGCTGTAGATAGGGTCATCCCTAAATTTCACTTACAATGACATACCTACAGTGCTTGCAGTAGTGCATTATAACACTGACTGCCATCCAGCACACACCACGTGCACTCCAGCAGGCCACAAATATGCACTTGTTTAAGCTTTTAGCCAAGCCCCGTTAAATAACCATATCTACACTTTCTCTACAATCTGTTCTCCTAACATAGAGAAAATTCATGTGTAGCTGTTATGTCCACTGCAGCAATGAAGAATACACGTGACAGTACAAAGAATGTGCTGCATAACTGTAT
Organism: Nettapus auritus; assembly: GCA_011076525.1. Taxonomy (NCBI): domain Eukaryota; kingdom Metazoa; phylum Chordata; class Aves; order Anseriformes; family Anatidae; genus Nettapus; species Nettapus auritus. The sequence goes on along the minus strand of CM021773.1, from coordinate 95,622 downwards.
TCATCCTATGCTGTTTTTAAATGCATGTTTTCACAGAAAAGAGAGGAATCTAAGACTTTCTCTATATGCTTTAAATTTGTGAAATGCTTGATTTTCCAAAAGCACAGTGCAATTCTCTCAGAAGCTCTCTAACAAAATGGGGGAGGGGGGAGGGACCATTAAAAAAAAAAAAAAAAAAAAAAATAAAAAATTTTTATGCACAGATTTCGAATTCCAATTTATATTAAACTTTTCGTACGAGTACTTTAAAAAATAAACTAATTTTCTGGTCCATTGTACATGCATTTGAGGGCATTTTGCTGACAGGCATTTCAACATCTTGTCCTCCTTCAGAGGCATTCTGAAAGAGAAGTAACAGTAGATGGAGTGTATTTTAAGCTGAGGGGAAGAAGTAAAACAGAACTAGAAACATCTGAAGACATGTCAATGCAGATGTAGTTCCTAGAGCTGCATTATACACTATTACTTTCACTGCATTGAAAATGGGCACATTTCAAACCAGGAACCTATCTAGGCAGCAAGTTGTCTGGAGGCTCGATATTACCTCAGACAGTTTGAAAAGTATAAATCTTCAGGCTTTACAGTAATCAAAGTTAAACATGCTTTTAAGTGTGCTTTAAACCCTCTGATATTCTACATTTATATTTTCAAATTCCAGCTTTTAATAGCAAGCCTGGCCTTTGATTTAGAGAAGTGAAGTGAAAGCAGTTCTGAAAACATGAGCCATAAACCTGTCACAGCTCTTCTAGCAAGCAAACATGGCAGTCTAAAAACTGCTCTGAAGATTTCTGTAGTGCAGTACTACAATCTGCTTGCTTTATTTCCATCTAAAACTGTATTGCTCTAATAATCATTGGGCATGATTATAACTGCTAGTCTGTTAAATGAGACTTTGCATTCTTAAGATTTTTGAAAAAGAGAAAAACATGTGGTCACCTGTGATGCACAAGAGCTTTGCTATGGGGAGTGGTACCGTGGTGTGCAAAATAAAGTGATCACACAAGCATGAACACCGGCTGAAGCCCATTCACATTATGTCAGCTGGATTTTTACCACTGGCTTGTATGAAAAGACAACTCTCGCTTTTAAGGACCTCATATGCACCTTTAATTTTAAAAGCAGAGCAAGAACAGCACCTGAACAATCACTTCATCTCCTCCCGCATATGGATCAAACTATAGCATGCAGCCACAAGGAAGCTACTTGCATCATCACAGCATATACACTGTGCAATCAGTTGGGTTGCTCAACGCAAAACAGATCAAGTCAAAATGATGGAGTCAAGAACTTGGTCCATCTGCTTGGAAGTGTTGTAATAGATACAGACAAGACAACTTAAAATGTAGCAAAAAAAAACCCTTATGGTATGAGTCTGCTATAGTGGGTGTCTTCGTAGCATATATTAATCAGGAAATTAACCTGGTGTTATTCTGCTTCACTATCGGAAATGTTGCAGTAATTTGCATGAACACCATGTACAGTGTTGCTTAGTAACAGAGACAGTGGAATAAAACCATACACTGGGAGGAGGAAGATGAGGCAGGAGGAAATCAAAGCAGCATAAAAACTTTTATTGGCACTTAAGCATACTTTTCCCTGATTGTAGCAGAATTCATGAAACAATTACAACCCCATGACAAAGGCTGGTAATGATTAGCCCTTAAGAAGTACTGTTATTTTGTGACAGTTTGGAAGATGTTTTTGTTTATTGCAGGAAAGGAAATATCAAATCTTTGGACTAACCAAAACCAAAGACAGATTAACACCAGCTAATTACCCAGTGCTAGCATTTCACTAAAGCTCCCACTGTAGAACAGATTTATGGAATAATTTAGAATTGTAATTAATTCCTTTCACCCAGAGTTTTTAAAGTAATAATATGCACTTCAGTACCCAATACTTACATTATGCTGTACAAAAGTGGAGGATATATATAATTAAAGGAATTATTAGGAAAAATAATAAGGAGCTGCGACACTACTTTAATAAATTCAGCCAGAAATACTGAGAAAGATAAACCTTATAAGAAGAATTTATTGTTATAAAGCCTACATCAAGTCTTTCAGAAATTTCAGCAAAAACTGTAATACCATTAGGTAAACAAATATATACCTTTCCCATAGTAGCTAAAAATTACTTCTACTCAGAAAAAAGATTTCTTGTTCTATGACTATTAGGTTAAGTGCATACAACAAGATTTACATAGAACATAGAGTATTCACAATTCCTCATAGCAGTGACCATGTTTCAGACATCACCACACAGATCATGTCTTTTTCCAGTCATCGAACTACTTAAATATATATATAAATGTATCCCTGCAGCAACTAGACTGCTAGGTTGCAATAACCTGCTTTGTTCAACTGCTTAATGCAGAAAAGCAATATTGAGAAATAGACTATTTTTGTTTGGTTTTGCATTTATTACAATTGTTTTCTCATTTAGAGAAAACACATATCTCATGGGCTCTTTGTTCTCCTCTTCACATGCCCCTTCCAAATAATCTATTCTTCTCTTGACCCAGGAACAACCATTTTGTTATTGCTACTACTGCTTCCCAAAGAAGGCCCTGTGTCTTGGTATTCTCTAATGCTGTTACAATCTTGGCTTTGTTTTCATCACATCAGTTCACTAAATTTTAAAAGGCTTCAGTCATAACCCTAATCCATCTGGAAGTGGCTCAAAGCTTTAAACAGACAACAAGCTTACTCCAAACACCACTTCCAAGCCCACCATTAACACGTAACCATAAAGCCAGGCAGAAATGCAGCAGTCCCCGTGCCACCCAAGCAGAGCCATCTGTCATACAGTTAAGCATTGCAGGCTGCTTTCTCTGGCCAGAAGAGGCAATCTTTTTCAACCTGTGCTTCTGCCAATGATTTGTACAAAGCAGCAGGATTTTCCTATCCTGGTCTTCCAAGTGAGAGCATGGAATTGTAAGGGAGATGTACCAAAGCAGAGAGACCCTGTGTTAGGGCACACCTGGTGCCACTCCTGGTTGTTACAGAGCCAGCTGTCCTCCATACAACATAGCCCCTGCTCTCAGGAATGCCCTGTTCTCAATACTATTGTCTAGGCCTATTGCTGGTGGTATGCTGATCTTCCACTAACATGAGACTAATCTCACAAACTTCTCCTCAACTTGACTGCCGGGATTTGTTCAGTTCAGAACTTGGATATTTAGTCAAGGTTGCATCCCAGACAATCTCTCTCATTTTTTTTTTTTTTTTTTTTTTTTTTTTCTTCACTAAGAAACTCAAGCAATCACTTTGATTTAATCTACAAATTCCCAGTACTCCTACAAATCACATTTGCACCCACTTCCTTTGCTTTGTTGTTGAACTTCTTATACTCAATTTTAAAATGCAGTGTTTTGCAAGTAAGAGTCCATGAACTTACTCAGTGACTTCATTTTTACATTTGTGATGCTTGATAAACAATAAATAAATGCTAGCTTACTGTTGAGAAACCCAGAAACAAGACATCACATCTTAACCATATCCTGCTTCAGATATATTAAAACCACTGAGCTGTTAGAAAACTATATATAAAAAAGATTTTCTTATTACAAAAGTATCTGAACTTACCTGAGAAACTACCCTGCCATAACTTTGAGGTCATAACATGCACCTTTGAAGTTGCACCTCTTTACATAAACATCACCAGTTTAAATACCCTTTTTGATAGATAATTTTTAAACCTTTATTGTAACCTCAAGAATATGAGAGACAGAAGGGCTAACTAAAATTTCTTTACAAGCGCCATCATCTATCAAATGAAACATGCAAGAAGCAAGGAATGAATGCAAGGAAAATACTACATCTACACTAAGTACTAAAGAAATAGTAAGACTAGACTCAGGCTAACCCTGCCCTGTTTATGCATGCAGTACTCTGCTACAAAAAACATTTTCTCTCAGGCAGCTGTTTTAAGATGGAAGCAACATAACATAATATTTTGACCACAGCCCTTTAAGATTGTTTATTACAACACAACCCTTTGCATCCACAAAGTCTCAACCATTTAAATTTTCATTGACAAATTGTTAAATACCCCCATTTGCCAGATTTTCCAAGAAATATAAATACTGCTGTGAAAGAGGATACTATGCAAAGTTAGATGCACAAATAAAAATAAATCACACTAAGTCATCATTCCATGTGATTTCCTGAGGGAGAACACCCCATAGGATTTCCTGAGCTGAGAACAAAACAATGTGAGACAATCTGTGAATTAATGCTCAGCTCCAAACACAAGGACTTCAGACACCAGAAGAATGACTATTCCCCCCCCCCCAAAAAAAAAAAAAAGAGAGAAAAAAAAAAAAAAAAACTTTTTAAAAAACATAAGCACTGTTTTTTATCAGCTCCCTAGTGCAAAATATTTGTGGTTTTCTTTTAAAAAATGATGAAGCAAAACAGATGCTGCAGTGCAGAGAGCAAAACAAAACAGAGAACAGTTGTTTGCTGGCCCTCCAGTGTGCCATCCATGTTATTCGCAATCATGCAAGACCTCATTAGGCCATGTGCTGAGCCAGGATGCAGCCCTGCTCCCTTGGGAGCTGCACACATGCAACTGAGATCAGAATTTGGCTGTGTGCTTCCTTTCCCAACTGAACCAGCATAATCCTCACAATATAAGTTCTTACAGATGCACAGATAAACCGAGCCACAGCGTAACTTCACTGCTGGCTGAGCTCACGTTCCCAGCACCAAACACACCTCAGTGATGTCAGATTTGCACTCTCATTAGGACAACATTTACTTCATTTTTCAGCTAGCACAAAGGGCAAGAAGATCTTTTTAATTCCGTCACATCAAAATTCACCAAATTCACAGCTTACCTAAGCCAGCAGCAGAGTCTCAATGTTGTATGCCAATGGCTGGCACAGCTGCGTCATTAGTCCCAGAGCTTGGTACAAGCTGCTGGCCAAAGGGGAAGGCAGATACACAAGTCTTTCCCTCCCTACAGCCTAAATATCTTATTTTCCTTTCAAAAGAGATACCCCATCACAGAGGAAATAGAGGAGCTAGGCACTGCACTCTCCCATACTGCTCTTGACAGGACTTCTCCCTCAGGTGCACTCTGAAGAAACTGCCTCACTCCTGAGGGAGCAGCCTCAGTGCCCTGAGGGCACTTATGGGCCTTAAACAGACCAGTCCCAGCTGGCACCACATTTCAGTCCAGCCTGGGGCCACCTGTCCTAATCTAGGCCAAAATGAAGAATACTGTTTTCCAGTCCTTCCTGAGTAGTGACCCCCTAGGTTCAGACCTGACCCACAGACTGATGGCCTATGTTTGACCCTGCTGCCCCTCATTGGGCCTGACCCTGAAAGAAATATGCTGTCAAATCTGAAATTACTTGGGTAGTGGTCTTGGGAACCAGAAGTTGACCATGGAGGAGACTAGGATATAAACGTTTTCCACACAAACTTAGCTAGCACCGGGGTTGCATCCCACATGAACACCTAAATCACACTTCAGAATTCAAAAAAAGGCCCTGCTTTGGTTGGGATTGACAGAAAAAAATCAGTCATGTTTTAACATCTAGCTTTTTAAGACTCAGTCTCACCTGGACTTGAGTTTAGTTAGAAATTTAAGGTGATTCAAGATAAACCAAAGGATTCTCCCAAACCTTTAGCATGCATTAAAAAGCCATGCAGGGAAGAGATGGGCAGCATGGTCTGGCTTTGGCCTAGTGATGAAACTCTTGAGCAAGCAAGTCAAATGGGATATAAATGGGATATTTATAGCTACATTCCTTAGCCATTTCCTGTTCGCCTGTTTAGACTAGTAACCAGGCTTGGTTTCCATATTTCAAAGATCAACCTACTTTGTCCATTCATAAACAGCTTTTTTTTTTTTTTTTTTTTTTTTTTTTTTTTTAGGAGGTTATCATTTCTTTTTATAGCACCTGTGAAGGCAAAATGTGTCATTTCTAGTACTGGAAATTTTTAAGAACAGGTAGCTCGGCCAGCTATCAGGAATGACAGAGATTTTCCATTTGGGAATCAAAGTGATGGACTAGCAAACCTGTGAGGAACTTTCTGTTGGTTTAGAAGGCTTCTTCTGAGGCAGAGGGTTAACTGATGGAATAATTCACTTAGAAGACATCATCTTTGGATTTCTCAACTCTTGCAGAAGTTCATAATAGCAGACTAACTTAACTGCTGTTTATTAGAAACAGTGTTGGCCTCAGCACAACTTGGGGTGTTTTTTGCCTTTTTCCTTGGGATGGTATTCCTCTAATAGGTATTGTTTCACAGGAAAACATTAAGATTAACATTCCTGAACTAATTTTGACTCTTTTAGAACTTGCAGCCTCTCTCAAAAAACAGCTTACAAATTCTGATGGCAGTGTATATAGTTCAAAGAAGTCAGGAAAATCTTTCTTTGCTTTATGTTGTTTGTTAGTAAGTTCTGAAAGAAGCGTGAGTCCCAGTGGCTTGTTTACGATGAACCTTTTGTGTTATGAACACGTGCATTGCAAGGTTCATCATTTTCTCTGCAGAGCTTATAAAACCTTAAAAATATTAATGTTGGTGTAAAAATCTTCAAGCTTTGCAAACCTTGTGTATTCTGCAATGCAGAAGGTTCTTAGATTACAAAATATATCAGTTAATTGTTCTTACATGTAAATTGTAACTCCCTCCTCTCCCCAAGTCTCAAAAACTTGGTCTAGCTTGCAAACAAATCAGAAGTGACTCCTTTTGGGGTAATTCTGGAGTAAAAGCAACAATCTAAAAGAAGAGGAATGGAACTGAGTTCTGAATGATATTGAAACAAAACTTCATAGGAGCCATGGCAAAATAAACAAATGAAAGGTTTCATTTCTGTTATTTACAGAATGTCAAATTTTCTTTTTAAACAAAACTTTCTCAGCTACTTCACAGCAACCTAATTACATTTTTATTAAAAGGGCATAAACCTTAAACTGTTTTATTAATGTGCAATTTGGGACAAGAGGGACAAAAGTAAATAAATAAGTACCTGAAATAGTTTTAAAGCAGCTTAAAAAAAAATCAGCTTGTAATATTATGGAGCCCTCTGTAATGATCCGCCAAGATCTCTGCATCCTTGTGACTGGATGGGATTGTGGCCTAAGTCAGCAGTTCTCAAAATGCTGTCCCTAGGAAGCAGACTGTTCCTCTAAGTTTCCAGATGCTAGACTGCATTAAAAGAAGTACAACACACATTAAACACTTTTTCATGTAAGTAATTGCTGCTGTAATGTTAGAAAATCATTAAAGGAATGAAGGTCAGCACAATTTGTGAATGAGTGGAACAGGCAATCTTTCTCTAATCATGTGGCCTATTCCAGAAACAAGCTCAAGAACTCCTGATGCAAGTCTATGTGAAATGCAGATTTCTGTTTTTGTTTTTATTTTTTAACGCTTTGTGCTTGTCAGATTGTTTATACATGCTTACATAGTTCGTGTTCTTGCAGTCTCCTAGCCTTCTTCTTGACTGTGGTTCCTCCAGGAAGAATATTACAAAAGAAAAATTATATAAATTAAAAGTCCTTGTAGATTACACTGTGGAATAATAATAAATAAACATAACGCTCTTACCTCCTAGATCTCAATTACAGAAAAATAATATCAGTGAGAAAATAACTACTTTCATAATTACTCTTCTCAATAACTGTTTTTTGAAATCCCATGGAAAGCTCTCAGAGTGCATTTTAAACTTTGAAGCCATGAAGTAGATCAAAGTATGCATATGTTTATTCTCTATTATTAAGGAAGCTGTACAGTATTTGACATCTAAAGGCAGTGTGAATTGTGTGAAACTTGCAGGATCATATCAGCAATAAACTTGAAACAGCATGTGTCCCAGTAGATTTAAATACAAAATAAGAAAGTAATGTTGCCAGTTAAATTGTTTGTATTTTTTTTCCTCTCCTTCTCAGGCCATGCATGCAATGTTTTAGACAAGAAGGAATAATGGTTAAAAAGAAAAAATGGTATTTCCTTCTAGACAGAAAAGTTACAAGAAAGTATTGCTTTCCCGTGTTTTAACCAAACTATATTAAAAAAAAAAAAAAAAAAAAAAAAAAAAAATCTGAGTCGGAGAGATAGACAATAGTATATTATTAAATTGATTAGATCACCTCTGGAACAAATTCAGACAGGAGCATTTGTATTGCTATATACACTATCTCCAAATCTTCAGTACAAATCTTCAATAGTTTTAATAGAGGGAGCAATTGCAGAGACTGAGAACACTTCTCTCACTCATTACCTTGGTAAGTCCCTCAGTGTATCTGTTTCTTATAAGGCATGGCTACATTTGCTACAGTTACATCTGTAAAGAATGTGGCCTCTGTGTCACTGGCCCAGCCTTTGCAAAGAAAAATTCCTAGAGAAGCAAAATACCGAGGAAGATGTTATGTCTGAGAGCACAAGTTCATCCTCCAAAGCAACATCTACCCTCTGCTTTGTCAGTTTTCCAACAACAGCTGCTAGTTATCTGTCATATTAATATGCTTTCAATATATTGTGCTTGAAGCAGCTGGACCAATTTGAAACCAATTTGAAAAACATGTTTATAGAGAAAGGCGAAGGAAATGACCTGTAACATTGTAGACACAATATGTTCCACATGAGAGCTCCATCGGTTGAGATTTTACCAACTCAGTTGTTTTATTATCATTCAACATCTACAGTTTTCATTTTGCTGCTGTTAGTAGATTGGAAGTCAGAGGTATCCCAGACCTATCTTCCCAATATTTTCTATGGTTCTTTGGTCCCAGATATGAAGCAGCAGTAAAACAGCCATTTAAGTGAAGAGCTTCACCCTCGCATTCCTGTGTGCCTGCAGCAGCATGCAATGACTAAACCAGAATTTGGTTACTTAGTAGGTGAGTGAGAGGAATTAGCAAGCTGGTATTTTGTTTCTTTCACAGTTATGAAAAGACAAAAATGATATTCAGAGTTAGTGCTACAGAACTTGGTGTATTATGACAGTTTAAACAATTTCAGTTTTTATTATTTGGGATGTTAGGATGGCAATCTAGAATGTAATGAAGGAGAAAGAGTTGATGGGAAAAAAATCATTCATCATTTGTTCTACATAAAGTTATTAAGTTTATCCAGAAGTATTTCCACATTTGCTACAGTGCAGAAACCAAGGCTCTTGTCTTTAGTAATAGATACTTTTAGTTCTTCAGATTTCTGCTTGCTAAATTTTACAAACATCATGTGCCAATAAACTAAACTAATAGTGTCTTTCATGTAACTTTGAAGCTTAGAATGTAAACTAAAAAAAAAATAATAATAAATTACCTACAAATACTATATCTTTTTCCCCTTCCATAAAGAAATAGAAATACATGCATGCTTTTACATAAGTATTTGAGAAAAGAAATACCACAGACCTGTTGCTGTCATTTGGTGCTGATAATTTTGAATGTTTTGGTGGATTTGCATTTAAATTCTCAAGCCTAAGTCCAACATCTATGGAATCTTTTGTGTTTGTCCATGTGATTTTAAAATGGAAGCTACAAAGTGACCAGTGGCATTTTTGAAATAATGAACTATTCAAAGTGTCAGCTGACTAGCAGAAAAAAAAATAAAATAATAATAATAATAATAAAAAAAAAGAAGCAAAGATTGACTAAAAAGCAAAGATTGACTAAATCACTTAGCTCTACACATTCTTTATCAGATGCTCAAGATGCTGTTGGTCTGCAGAAACATGCTTGTTTCAGTTGTGGTCAAACCCAAGCTGATCATAAACTTCTGATGCAATGCCATTATGGGAAAGCCACTGCAGTGCTACAATGTGTGACATGAAGAGTTGTCAGGAGTTAGGAAAGTATTGATGCTATTAGAAGAGTCTAGTGATTCCTTCTCCAAAACACTTGTCTGGTAAGCCATGGTTAGAAGAACAGTTGAGACTGAAACAACACAGAACAAGACAGTAAGGAACAGAGTGTGTGCCTGTTCTACTAAAAAAAAAAAAAAAAAAAAAAAAAAAAAAAAATCCATAAAATACTTTAGTTTGTTGAGTCTAGCAAAATAAAATCTAAGATGATAGGATTATTCCTCATAAATACATCACAGAAAGGAAAATGAAGCCCTTCTTAAGCTAAGGTATAATGCTGGTACATGAATAATTATCAGCTTATCACAAACAAATTCAGATTATTTATTAAAAGGCAGTTTCCAAACATCAGAAGTGGGATGTTCAGGAAGTTTTCTTATGGGAGTAGAGGGAGCAACAAGCTAAACAGACTTAAGGTGGCACTTGATATGTTTGTAAAAATGATAACACAGTGTGATGCTTGAGAAAGCAAGGAACAAGGCTGGTTTGGAAGCACAGGGACCCTGTTCCAGCTGGGGAACTGCATTACACAGCTCCTAGTTTTGAGGCATACGTTAATCCAGAATATTAGGGGAAATAGATACAAGGCCAAATTGTTGTGTACATAGAACATCCTGTGTCTGTAAATTACATTTTCTTCCTGCTTTTACTATGTTGTGGCAACAGGGAGTATTTATTTAAATAATAATACAGCAAGTAAATGTGAGCACGTACAACTTGCAGGGTATCTGAGCATGCAAATACAAATCCCTCACTAATGACAAACATATGTTTTAGACAGAACTGCATCCCCTAATGAACTGAAAATCTGCTGATAAAGTAGAAAATGCAGGATGAGACTGTCCTCATCTCAGTCTCTCAGTTCTTATTCTCAGCCTGGATTCCCACTTCTTACTACACTTTCTGAATTTCTTATCTGTGTTTTAAATCTGATCAGCTAGGTGATATAGAAAAACAGATGAAACTCAAGCAGCTTCAGTTTTTAAAGACTGTTCCTAGCTTTTCTGGTCTACATGTTGCAGCCAACTGCTTTGCCACCCAATTTGAACTACGTTGATGCCAAATCTTACGTAAGATGTTGTTTCATACACACACACACACTATGTATGTATATATATATATATATATATATATATATTTCCAGCCCAGATATCCTCATTTTGCTGACAGGAAAGCTTTAAGCCAAAGTAATTGTCTCATTTCTACCAGACCATATAATGGAAATGCTGAGCGTATTACAGTAACCTTTAATATACCGGTTTCAGCAGGCATATTAATTTACCCTGAATCTGCAGAAAACCCTACAACAAGTTTGCATCAGGACTTAAATGGGCAAAATTGCACTGCTTTGCCCTGTGCCACATAGCCTCATGAGCTCAAAAGCCTAAAATATTAGGCATTGCAGCTCCATGCCCCATTTATCAGTGTAGAGGTATTATGTGGGTTTGGAAATGTCACCATCCCAGCAGGACCCTACAAATTCTACAAGGAGAAAAGTATGAACTGTAACTCACCTTGCAGACAAGTGCAAACCTTCCATCTGTAAAAAATCTTAAAAAGCCTATAAATCCACTCTTCTATGAAATATCATGAAGCTCTGCAAGGCAGGACCAATGAATCTTTATAGGATTTTTCCATTCAAAATGGAAATCGGAGCATAACAGTAGGATAAGGAAAAGCATATCTTATTGTCCCCTTGGACCTAGGTAATCTTCCAGAAGTGCTTTTAGTCAACTCCCTCACCTACAACTTACAGTGCCACTAAGTATGTAACTGCCTTTGCCTATATATCACTTCTGCAACAGTAGATACTAATCAATCATTTAATTAGATTTAAAAACAATGACCACAAAACAAATTTTACATGGCAGGAAAAAAATTGGCAGCAAAAGAGGGGGGAAAGAATTCCTAAACCTTCCTATCAGCACTCTGCTGCTGAATGGACAAAAAACTGCTAACCATATCAGGGTAGGAACTTCTTTATAACTTATTTTTAATACATATATATGCATATGTATTCCATATTTATACATAACTGTGTATATTTGTATATTTTATATCTGGCAACGCTCATTGACCAGATCACATCGCTTCTGATGACACGTGCACCAAACCAGCAGCTGAGCTGCTGCACTGCATGGCTGGAGCCCTTGGTCACAGAACACCAAGGCTGTGACATACCGGCTGGAAAATAGAGCACAGGGCCTTGGGATACCTTCTGTACTACTTCCATTAAGCACTACAGCAATATTTCCACATCAAAATGTATCTTTTTTTGAAAAAAAAAGTTTAAATAATTCACAGAAAATATAAGGATTTCAGGTAGCTGCGATGTTTCAGGAGGTAGCAGATCAAAGCATGGTCTCTCTCTCTCCTCCCTCACCCCTTCCCAGCAGATGTGATTTCAGGGTTGAAGAGTGAGAAGTGCAGAGAAACAAGAAGCAGTGATAAATTAGTAGCAAAAAGCCTCTGTCTGAAAATGGACCTGCATGGTCCCAGTGTTTGAGATAGTTGTATTACAATGTAGTTTTACAAACTGCTTCTAATTAAGTTGGTAAAAATAGTATTTTTTCAATTATACTCTGCCATTTAAAAAAAGT
>CM021773.1:14150-83094 GCA_011076525.1 Nettapus auritus | reverse complement strand
CCCCCCACAAATCAATTTAAAGATACAGACTTGCATGAGCATAATACAGCAGAATCTGGACACTGAATTTAAAGCTACTATCTTATCATCTCTAATGCCTAAACATTTCTACATGTATAGACCAATGTATTTACTAAGAATATTGCTGCTTTATGTTCTGCAGCTTGCTTCTTTTCCTTGACAAGACCACTTTCATACAAGTTTAGCAGAATTGCGTCCGGCTGAATTAATTTCCAGACAAATTCATGAAAATGAGATTACACTATGTCTACATGACAAAATTGTTTGCACTCCATATGTTTTTTTCTTTATACTGTGAAGTCTAGCAGTTACTGAAAAATAGTAAATTATTCATTCTTGAGAAGCCGAGTTTTATCTTTAGCCATTGACTTATTTCTGTAAATAAAAGGAACTTTTCATCTAGACAAAAATCCATGCCTCAATCAGATTTGGTTCCACACAATTCAGTAGCATGAATTTGATTTCATTATTTTTTCCTATCTCACAAATAGTTAATAAAAATGCCTAAATCGGACAGGTGCTCCTCTCAATTTGAGCTTTGTTTACTTACATATTCACAGAAGAACAAACAGTGCCAAGATTAATTTGTTCAAATTAATTTACTACCCCGTACACTTATAATGAATGAGCAATGATTTTTGCAATTAGCGTGTTTTAATAATGATATCCAAGTATATATTATTATATATTATTAGTCAAATGAGTTGCTTTGGGAAGAGTTTTATGAATATTTCTTACCAACTAAGAACCACGAGTCTTTTGAAAGGGAACATTAAAGGGAACACTTTAAATGAGCAAACTGGTGTACGGAACACCTAATTTGTAACACGATCTATCTTTTTGGTTTCATAGTTTTTTCTTTATTAGTCTGTTTGTTTAACAATATGACACCACCAAATTATCTCCAAACTCTGGTGGTAAAAAAAGAAGACGGAACTTATTTTACTGAAGACAGAGAATTAGCTGAAGCCTCCCTGCTTTCAGTGGAGTACCACTTTCTTCTGCAGCTTGTAAATTTATCTTTCTTCACTAAATGCAGACTGAGAAAATTTGTTAATTTCTAAAGAGTCTTGTTTTTCTGAAATGGTAGAACTCCCTGACCTTTGCCCAGGTCTAGCAGTGGTTGATACAACCTGCCTTTCAGCAAAGGGCACGAGATTTCAAAACCATTCAGAGTTGAAGGTAATATATCTAAGCGCTGAGCTTCAAACATTATCAAGTCTACAGATCACAAACAAGCTATACAGGAGAAGAATGTTCATGATTTACCTCATCCACAAAGGCCAATACACACAAAAAGCTAAACAGAACAGTAAATTACTCAGCAAGCTGTAAAAACAAATTTCAGTTAGACCTCAGTGTGGAATAGAGCCACTGCACTCAGTCCACTCTCTTCCTTGAACCTATCTTGCTGGTGTTTTTGATGCATTGCGTTACATTTCATCTGTCTTTACTCCCACTCATGGTCACCCTGCTGTGCTGTGTTAGGTCCAATACATCACTATCTGGATCACATTTAACAAGATGAAATGGAGATTCATCTGTCTGTCTAAATCCGTATGTTAAAACTGGAAGTGGATGATTGCACACTGACAGCCTGATTTACCCTCAGCCCCCTGTGGAGCCCAGAATATGAACTGAGGAATACTGAGAAAGACAATGTGCTAACAACCCATATTACATATCCTGGAGAGACGTCAGCTGTGGGCAGACACTCCTGTATCTCCTTACAGTATAGCTCTAGCACCCGCCTCAGCAGCATCTGGTTCTGGCACTGATGGAGACATTATATAAGTGTAAATGCTGTGCTGATCCACACCAGAAGAGAAACTCTTACACTCATCAGATACAGCAAGAAGTTGAAAGACCTGGCTCCTATCAGTAAGGGTGCTGAATGTCTGGTTACTCTTGTACTTTTTTAGATTATGATCTGTTCAGTGCAGGCATGATGTCTCACTACACACCACATGCCTTAAGAATTTTAAGGGGAGGTGCCTTATGTTTCTTGGATCTTTGAGCTGTTGCTGAGCCCTGCCATGGCCCAGCCAGCCTTACAGATGCCAGAGTATGCTTTAGTATGAGAATCCACCAGTCTTGTACATGGCATCCCAAGGACAAGCTAATTAAACAGAAGACGTCCATAACAAATGGGTGCGAGGTCAGTTCTAATTGCTTCGTTAATTGTCTTTTTTCTGCCTGGCACTAAACAGTTAGATTCTCAGTGCTTGGCTTCAGGGAATTCTGGCATTGCCAATGCCTTTATTCACTGCTTGTATTTCAGTATGTTTCACACTCTTTTCAAGCACATAGGAATTCATATAGTATGTACAACATCCTCTAGCTAAGGATATAAAATATTTTCTGAACACTAAGCCATTCATTCAGTGGTCATATGATGAAGCTGGAATACATTCACTCTTAATCCTAAACAATGGTAAAAAAATCCCACAGGAGACACTCTGCAAGAACTCTACAAAACAACAATTACACATTTTGTTTCTCACCTGATGAGTCAACAGCAGAAGTAGAAACACACTCCAAAGTCACAAGACCTACCTCTGTGGTCCCTAGCCTAGACCTCATCACTTTCACTCTTTCCTCTCCCAGTTCCTGTTCACATGTTAAACTGCACCTATAATTGGGGTGAGGGAGAAGATACCTACACATAGCTACCAAAACAGTAGGCTATAAGCATGTCCCAGGGCACAAAAGTTGAAAAACCCTTTGATGAATTACAGGATGCAATATTAATAATATATAAATACAAAGAAAATACCAGGAAAGCTTGGAGTAGTGATTCTGCTGATCCCAGCAACTTCAAAGTACTCTCAAAGGTCTTCAGAATGTATTCAATAATGTCACTCTTCAAAACTAATATTAGCCATAACACACTTATTACTAAATAATGGTGGTGAAAGGGTCCCCATAATTCAAACACGTGTGGCTGGTCCGGAGCACATGCTAGGATTTTGCTACATGACATCAAGACCTAGATGATTCCTTGATTCTGTGAAGACATATAAACAGGGTTATGATTTGGGCATCGAGAAGTTTCTCACTGACGTTTTGTAAATTAATAAATATCAAACAGTATTCAGAAGGCAAATTTGTCAGTCAGAGATTATAAAAACTGGCAATATTTTGTGACTATTTTTCATTTTTTTTTTGTTTTTTAATAGGTCAACAAACTATCTGTTTCATGATATCTATAAATATTGAGAATTCCTAGAAAAAGAGGTATTATTTAGCCTCAGACTTTTGAACTCAGTTTGACAACAAATGGGATGAAAGGCTTCAATAGGATAAAGGATGCTTCTAAAATAGTAACACTGATACTTATTTTTTCCTTGTATCAGTTTGCACTTAACCTTCCTAAGATTTTCAAAGTGGAGTACTAGAGTATTTTTATTCCTAAAACAGAAGAAATCACTTCAAAAATAAATTTCAGGTGGAATTCTCACAGCCCATGTCACTAAACACAGTGAATACTCCTTACAAGAGACTACATCATAGAAGACTTTAATTTTAATCATCAAGGAAGTGAACAACCACAACAAAATTGAGATAGCTGACAGACACTGTCATAGCTCATGCTAAATATTAGAAAAAATACATGTACTGAAGGAAATTCCTACATGCTTTTCCTTTGGAAATCAGCTGAGTTTGTTTCTTCCTTGTTAAAAATAAATAAATAAATAAATAAAATAAAATAATAATAATAACAATCCTGAAAGTTTTCAAAGATACAGGTAGCATGTCTGTGTCCTAAAGGCCAAGGTTTACTCAGACATGGCCAACTGATGTGTTGGCTTGTAATCAGACAATAAAAAGAACTGCCGGCTTAACCAAATTTAATTTGCTATTTTATTCATCCTTATGCTGCCTCTTTATCATACAAATATTGAACAGTTATATGAAAAATTTAAATAATATTCCAGGTTGTTGTTTGGTTGATTCCTTTTTTGACCTAGTCTGTGATGGAAACAGAAAATACAGCCATCAGAAATTATAACATTCAGAAATTCTTGCCACCTCTGTAGCTGATGGCACTAATGCTGTGTCAGTGACTGGAAAAAGGAAACATATATGTATTTCCAACTGCATGAAAAAATATGTATCTTAAAAGTAAACTCAGGCACTGAAATCTGGCAGTCTTCTATTTCTAAGATGTTTCTCTGTGCTCAACAGGCAATGATGACATGCAATTTATTTGATTACTTCTTATGATCATTTATTCATCGCAAGATCTGGGTTTGATCATGTTCACATTATTGTTGTTGCAGTGTTCACGGGACCAGACCATTTTATCTAATCCCATAGATCTCATCAACTTTAAACTGAAACTTCTGAAGACTTTGCAGTATTGTTTTGGCATTGTCAGAATAACTCCTGCTGTCATCCTTCTTAGAGACTTAATTGAGTAATATTATTGCAGGGCAAGAGCCTGCAGTGCTACAAATTAGGTCAGTAATTGTATAGTAAGTTCAAACTGTATGATTTGGCAAACACAGCTTTTGAATAAGCAGGTTCAGTAGTTTTGGAATCTCCTTTTAAGAACATATCATGGATCATATTGTTAAGTATAAACTGCTGCATTTTTGGTACATTGGTTTGGTGCATTGATTTTTAAAGTGTATTTATTGGATATTCTGTATATTAGGCTGCTGCAGCTTTACTGAGCTGACTCCAGAGAATCTCATTTAAAAAGTGCAGTGTCTGATGCCACAGACATCCTTAAAATGGTCATCAACAATACAACTTTCTGCACTTTGAAACTGTCACTATATCTTTTATTCTGAGACTAATATATTTCATTTTCACACATTATATGAAATTCATGTATGCAGATTCCTGCAAAATAGCAGACATGGTGTCAAAGAACATCTTCAAGATCGTCAGTGGCTGAAACCCTGGAATCTGCCAGGTCCCTTAGGTGTAACAGAAGTGAGCTCAAAATTCATTCTTTATATATTTATATACTGATTCATTTAGGGGCTGCCTTTCAACAACATCAGTCACCTCAGGTAACAGCACCAGCAGACAATTAATGTAACATTTAGTGCCAAGTACAAGTTAATGAAAATTAAGTAAATGCAAGCACTTACAGAATCACAGAATAGTCTAGGTTGGAAGAGACCTACAAGATCACCGAGTCCAACCTCTGACCTAACACTAACAAATCTTCCACTAAACCATATCCCTAAGCTCTACATCTAAACATCTTTTAAAGACCTCCAGGAATGGTGACTCAACCACTTCCCTGGGCAGCCTGTTCCTGTGACTAACAACTTGTTCAGTAAAGAAGTTTTTCCTAAGATCCAACCTAAAACTCCCCTGGCACAACTTTAGCCCATTCCCCCTCATCCTGTCACCAGGCACGTGGGAGAACAGACCAACCAACACCTCGCTACAGCCTCCTTTGAGGTACCTGTAGAGAGCGATAAGGTCAGCCCTGAGCCTCCTCTTCTCCAGGCTAAATAGTCCCAGCTCCCTCAGCCGCTCCTCATAAGACTTGTTCTCCAGACCCTTCACCAGCTTCGTAGCCCTTCGCTCAAACACCTCGATGTCCTTCTTGTAGTGAGGGGCCCAAAACTGAACACAGTACTCAAGGTGCGGCCTCACCAGAGCCAAGTACAGGGCGACAATCACTTCCCTGGACCTGCTGGCCACACTGTTTCTTATGTAAGCCAGGATGCTGTTGGCCTGCTTGGCCGCCTGAGCACACTGCTGGCTCATAGCTGACTGTCAACCAATACTCCCAGGTCCTTCTCTGACAGGCAGCTTTCTAACCACTCATCTCCCAGCCTGTAGCTCTGTTTGGGGTTGTTGTGCCCCAGGTGCAGAACCCGGCACTTGGCCTTGTTGAACATCATACCGTTGGCCTTGGCCCATCGGTCCAGCCTGTCCAGATCATCTTGCAGAGCCTTCCTACCCTCGAGCAGATCGACACACGCACCTACCTTGGTGTCATCTGCAAACTTACTGAGGGTGCACTCGATCCCCTCATCCAGATCATCTATGAAGATGTTAAAGAGGACTGGCTCCAGTACCAAGCCCTGGGGGACTCCACTAGTGACTAACCTCCAACTGGATTTGACTCCATTCACTAAGACTCTCTGGGCCCGGCCATCCAGCCAGCTCTTAACCCAACAGAACCTATGCCAGTCCAAGCTATGAGCAGCCAGTTTCCTGAGGAGAACG
Organism: Nettapus auritus; assembly: GCA_011076525.1. Taxonomy (NCBI): domain Eukaryota; kingdom Metazoa; phylum Chordata; class Aves; order Anseriformes; family Anatidae; genus Nettapus; species Nettapus auritus. The sequence continues at coordinate 76,872 of CM021773.1, read as the reverse complement.
CTGTGGGGAACGGTGTCAAATGCCTTACTGAAGTCAAGGTAGACCACATCTACAGCCTTTCCCTCATCCACTAAGCGTGTCACCTTGTCATAGAAGGAGATCAGGTTCGTCAAGCAGGACCTGCCCTTCATAAACCCATGCTGACTAGGCCTTATCGCCTGCTTGCCCTGTAACTGCCGCATGATGACGCCCAGGATAATCTGCTCCATGAGCTTCCATGGCACTGATGTCAGACTAACAGGCCTGTAGTTTCCCGGGTCAGTCCTCCGGCCCTTCTTGTAGATGGGCGCCACGTTTGCTATCCGCCAGTCAAGTGGGACCTCCCCCGATAGCCAGGACTGCTGATAAATGATGGAAAGCGGCTTGGCCAGCTCTTCCGCCAGTTCTCTCAGTACCCTCAGGTGGATCCCATTGGGCCCCATGAACTTGCGTACATCCAAATGCTGTAGCAGGTCGCCAACCATTTCCTCGTGGATTGTGGGACCACATTCTGCTCCCCATCCCCTTCCACCAGCTCAGGGTACTGGGCGTCCAGAGAGCAACTGGTTTTGCTGCTAAAGACTGAGGCAAAGAAGGCGTTAAGCACCTCGGCTTTTTCCTCATCTCGGGTAACTAAGTTTCCCCCCCGCATCCAGTAAAGGGTGGAGATTCTCCTTAGTCCTCCTTTTGGTATTGATGTATTTATAAAAACTTTTTTTGTTGTCTTTAACAGCAGGAGCCAGATTGAGCTCCAGATGAGCTTTGGCCTTTCTAATTTTGTCCCTGCACCGCCTCGCAACGTCCTTGTAGTCCCCTTGACTGGCCCGCCCTCTTTTCCAAAGATTATAAACCCTCTTTTTTCTCCTGAGCTCGAGACACAACTCTCTGTTCAGCCAGGCCGGTCTTCTTCCGCGCCAGCTCGTCTTTGGGCACATGGGGATAGACCGCTCCTGAGCCATTAAGATTTCTTTCTTGAAGAGCGCCCAGCCTTCCTGGACTCTTCTGTCCTTCAGAACCACCTCCCAAGGGACTCTGCCAACGAGAGTCCTGAACAGCTCAAAGTCAGCCCTCCGGAAGTCCAAGGCAGCGGTTTTACTGGTCCCCTTCCTGACTTTGCCAAGTATCGAGAACTCTACCATTTCATGGTCACTCTGCCCAAGACAGCCCCCGACCACCACATCTCCCACCAGTCCTTCTCTGTTAGTGAACAGAAGGTCTAGCAGGGCACCTCCCCGGTAGGCTCACCAACCAGCTGTGTCAGGAAGTTATCTTCCACGCTCTCCAGAAACCTCCTGGACTGCTTTCTCTGGGCTGTGTTGTGCTTCCAGGATATGTCTGGGAAGTTGAAGTCCCCCACGAGAACAAGCGCTGATGATTTTGCAACTTCTGCCAGCTGTCTGTAGAACTCCTCATCTGTCTCCTCATCCTGGTTCGCGGTCTATAACAGACCCCCATCAGGATACTTGCCTTGTTGGCCTTTCCACTGATCCTAACCCATAGCGACTCCACCTTGTCATTCCCAGCCTTGTATCACTTAGCATGATACAAATCCACTATTCTCACATATTTTAAACACAACATGAAAGGAAAAAATAAAAATGTTTTTGCATGACTACATTTCATCTTCTTGGCTTACAAGTAATTCCCACTGTAGAGTTCATTTAAAAGATGTTTACCTCTGATTCTTACATGACTAAATTAGAGAATATGCAAGAATCAGTGAATATATTATGTGGAGTATGTGTACAACTCCACTGTGACTAGAAATTTCTACACCTTCAATTCTGCAGACATCTGATTTACTTGGAGAGAGGCAATTGAGCAGTGAACAAGTTCAGTCCCTTTCCTCTCTGTTGGGAAAAGGAGAATTCATACGCCCAAACTGTATTTCCTCTTCCTGTGTCAGTCAGCCCCAGTCTATTCGGGAAAAGAGTGTTGTGTGATTAAGATGACTGATCACACTGCAACAACATCTTATAGATGGCTGCCATTACATAAGGTGATAATACAGTATAATAAAGTAAAGGCTGTAATCCAGCAACCAAATGTTGAACAAAAATAAAAATAAAAATAAAATCCACAAATAACAGAAAAGAACAAAATTAAGTTTAGTTTCTCAAATCACAAGTTTATTCAGCTCAAGTGGCAAGATTCCTTAGCACTCTCCCCCCACACCTTTGAGAGTTTCAGCTGTTTTCACAGGTGTGAATTAAAACAAACATTAAAAATAGTATGCAAATAAAACTTGGCCAAAGGAATAATCTGTCAGCTGATCAGTGTGTTGTTCTGGTGTATTTTTGATAAAAAGGAGGACAAAAATTATAAAAGCAACCTAGAAGAACTGAAAACGTGGGTTTTGTCTTTGAAATAATGTGGGCCTTCTTGGTTCTCCTAGGTGCTGCAGCTGTTTCTGCTTATCCACACAATCTTGCTTTTGATGGGTATGTAAGGACATGGAGTCTATATTTGCAGACCTTCTTCTCCATAAGCAAAAGCCTTTCAATTGACTTACCTTTTTAAAATCCACTTTTCTTTCTCCTTTCAGCCATAAGGTGTTTCGTGTGATTCTACAGAATGAGGACCAGGTGGAAATCATCAATTCCCTTGCCAGCAAAATGCAGGTAAAGCATTTTTTAAAAACTTCAAAAAAATTGGGGAAGGAGCTCTATTGCATTCATAAAGAACGTTTCTTGTTTTCCTCAATTAATGAATATTAAAAAAACAAACAAACCAACAAAAAACAAAACATTCTACTGAAATAAAGGCCTAATCCATTCATCTCATTAGGACTGACAGACGAGAACAGACAAGATGGTAAAGCTTGTTACATAAATACATTCCAATGCCTTCCTAGAAAGTCTGGTTAACCCAGCTTGAACATCAAAGTGCCCACCAGGATTTATTAATTAAATAAGTTAATTTGAAATTATATATTCCTTGTGGGGTTCTTTCAAGAATGTATTAAACATGGAACTTCCAAGTATAAGAACTTTTAGCATTATAGGCAAAATGTTTTGTTCATGAAAATAATCTAAAAATCCATGCTCCCAACAAACTGAACTTTTCTTTGGCCTCTAGGCTCTCCTGTCATCTTTTTTTCACTGACTTTGCTTTAAAGCTTTCTTTCTCTCCAACCACTATGAATTTGTTCATAGTGACCTTGATGTAGATATATGATGACAAAATGACATAAGAAAAAACAAAAAAGACAGCAAATGTGTTTTCAATATTTCTCTTCAGCTTTGATGTTGTAAAATATCTGTTGGTGAAAAAGACACCATTATCTGTAGGATGAAAGGATGGCTTTTTTAATGCAGTGCAGATGTGGAGAACTATCAGCAGCAGGCTAGTATAGCATGCTGAACCAGTACTCTATAGAAGAACATACTACTGGTATGTTGCCGCCAGTATTAAGAAAATTAATATACCATGCTTGCTTCCAAGTCTGTAGGATAAATGGATTGTTTGTTTTCTTTTAACCAAATAAAATATTCCTGAACTACCATTATTGTACAAAGCAATCAATTAGGACTGATGTAGCAGTATATACTGAAATAATCATCCCACTTGAAGTTGCATGGTTTCTGAATATGCCCACCAGTCCGAATTTCATTTACTTCTGTGAGATGAAAGGCTGATAAGGCGCTAGGATGGCAAAACAGCTTTGTTATTGTTGGCTTTTAATAGGTCTCTAATCTAGAGATCTTGAAATAATATCTGAAATACTAATAGCACTGTCATTCTATTCTGAACTAAACAACATCTTCCAAAGGCAGACTCCTCATACCAACTTCAGTGAAATGAGTCGTGAAAATACTTATACAGGCAACAGTCTTTCCCAGATGATATATGTAAAGTATGTAAATAGACATAGTCTCCCTCTAGTATAGTTGGGAGGCCATTTCTGCCTAATGCTTTTATACAAATACCTCAAATGGAACGTGTACAAAGAATGAAAAAAGTCATAAAGATAACCATAAATTTTGCACAGCATTCAGAAATGCGTATATGTTCAGATGCTGTAGTAATAGAATAAGACTGTTCAGGATACTCAGAGCAGACAATGTTCCATATGTTATAAAATTTGATTCTCCTTTGCATTAGATTCTTTCAAATGAAGTTCAGAATATTCTTATGGGTATCAGAGCTATCTTCCATTTGATTTACGGCAATACTTGTTTTCTTCTGTTTCAATTTTGAAAAGAAAAACACCTTTATGGCACACTTGAAATAACAGATTACAACTGCCCTAATAAGCCAAAAGTAAGGAATGGTATGATCAAAGCATTAAAGAGTATTAAACAAAAGAAGGCAATAACAAAAATAAAATGGAATAAATTATATCAATTATCAGAAAATTCTAGTTGTTTAAACTGGGATTACCAATTTCTTGTAACATTTAGAAGATTTTGCTCTCTGCTTATATTAATTCTAAGGTAATAATGTTTTGTACAGACACCAAGAAGAGGGTATATTTAAATACCCTTATTCAGATTAGCAACCTTTACTCCAGCAAAGTATACAAGCATGTACAAACATGTTAGGTACAAACATGTATTCTGTACAAACTTACGCACTTGCAACTAGTAACTGCTCAGAGATGGAGCTCAATATCTGCATGACACTAACACTGCTCTGTTCATTCTCAAACTGGGGTCTTCTGTGAATTTAGATGCCACATCTACTAGCAATATAAAGATTATCTTTACAACGAAGCCAAGGATGTGGATTTTACAGGTGTGAGCATCCCAAGTCAGAAAACTAAGCATTGATGTTTAGCACTGTGTAAGACCAGTGCAGTCCCTATTAAGTAATTTAAAAATTAAAAAATTGAATACACCCAAAAATCAAGTTAATACTTGGTATTTGTGAAATTGTCACCACCATTTCCAGAAATCTGCCATATAAATTGGAGGGTCAAATAAAATCTTGTTAATCAATTTATGTTTAAAACTTAGGTTATTATTTCTGGCAAGCAAGACCAATTCAGTGTAATACAGGAATTAAATCTGTTGTACTAATCACAATCAACATAACTATCACACATACACTTACCTAAAACTCACAGCCACACGTAAGTATTTATTAGTTCATGTATTTGTTTGGCCTTCTTTCAGGTTGACTTTTGGCAGCCAGACTATGTCACGCTGGTAAAGCCAAAAATGCAAGTTGATTTCCGAATTGAAGCTGACAAGGTTTTTGAGGTTGAACATCTTTTGAAGGAAAACAAAGTGGAGTATAGGTAAGTTTGTTCTCACTACTGTATTTTGAATAGGAGGAGATTAAATACTGGGTAAAATGTGTTTAATCTTTTCATTATTGGTCAACTCATCTTCCTAGCACAAACTTTCTGCCTCCTGTGGATGCCTCTACTGCGTTCAGATTTTCTGTGACAGTTCAAACAGACTGTACCTGCTCTGCGTTAAAGGGATAAGGTGAAATATTGATGGGGTAGGAGACCAGAAGCAAGGACTTAGTATCAAGCATTTTCCCAAGGTGAAAGCTCACTGCAGTGTACTGGGGAAAAAAAGGGCTTGCCATTAAAGACAAAATGCAGCAAAGGTCTAGAAAGAGCCAGAAAGCACACCAGAAGGGTTTGCAGGATACTATGAGCGAATTGAAGCCAGAAAATGGTGAGTCCCAAGGGCAGTCATGAGAGGCAACTTCCACTGAGTTGTCTAAGCTGGAAAACAATAGCTAGAGGGACAAAAAAAAATAACTGGTGACAAAAAAGCTGCTGGTGAAGGGCCCAGGGAATGAAGAGAACACAACAAAAGTCACATAGCAGATCCATGGCAGTGATTTCTCCAGAGAGAGCAATTATGCTTAAATATTTCAAAATGTAATACCCAGAAGTATTACCCAAATGAGGAGTTACTATACATATGCTAGTTTTTCTTGTGACATTATTGAACTCCCTCAGGTCCATGAACAAATCTTTTGATTGCAACAAAGGCCATAATGTCTGGAAGGTGTCCCTGACAAATTTCAGTGGAGTGTCCTTGTGACAATCCAAGCAGTTACACTACTTTTGAAGTGCAGCTGCAGTGCCGTGGCAATGTCAATGTAGTCATTTGCACTGTTTGTTCTGAAGGCTGGTGGTGCTTCACAAACTGGCCTCCTGCTCTTCTATACAAATCACAGATGATCAAGGACATATCCTGAACGAGTAAAAATTTGTAAGAATATTAAGACAAGCACTGGAAACATTAGAAAAGTTCATTTTCTTGATAGCCAAGGTTGAGATATTAGCAAAAGGTTCTCAAGACTATGCTCGGTGATCAGGTATGCCTTTGTATAAGCCCCAGGGAAAGAGGAACAGGAGAAATTCAGCCAAGGCAGTAGAATACTGCATTTTTCTTACCATGGTGTATTGCTACTTTAATAGCCCACCTCCCAAGCAGTAAAGTAGTTTGGAGGATGGACCATGCCACCCGCAATCTGCACCTAAACTTTGGAAGTTTGGTTTGACAAAGAATTTAATCAGGCAAACATCTCAGCACTGCTGCAGGATGGTGCTGCAGTCTGTCTTTCAGTGCCAGCAATTCAAGAAAGAGTCATTTTCCTCTCAAGGCAGAGGCAATCTGGTAACATGAGGTCAGTCTGAAGGAAAGAGAGCTGATTTCAGATGCAGAGCTGGTTTTCTACATTCTACTGTTCCAGCATTCTTCCTAAATCAAACTGTTGTGACCCTGGAGGTTTGCTGGGATGGCAGTAAGTAGGCAGGTAATAGTTAGGATGAAGCTATTGCTCCATAAACATTGTCAGCAAGGATGAGGCAGGAAATAGGTTGAAACTTGAACCTACTGTGTTATTTCCAAATGCATAAATCAGGCCTCCATATTCACTTCACATTCAACATGGCCTTAATTCTGGGCAGATTCTTAAACATCTAACTGGTTCTTCCTTCCTGCTAGTAAAGTGTCTCTCTTTCCACTTTTCATGGTGGCTTATTGCAGAGTTTTGATCAACAACCTGAAGACTGCACTGGATGCTCAGTTTGACAGCAAAGCTCGTAGCACCAGTCACAGCTATGAAAAGTACAACACCTGGGAAAAGGTAAAGTCTAGAAGGTCATCAGCTTGGTAATTTGGCCTCTATAGTCAGAATGGCTTCTGATATTCTTCCAGCCTTCTTCTCTTTTCCTCTTCTGTTCCATCCATCAATATGATAACTCCTTCTCCAAACTCTCTCTCTTCTCCTTTGCTCATTACACAGCTTATCTGCACAACCCATCCACCTACACATATTTTCTCTACTGCTCCCTGTACTGTGGGAAACTGGCAGAAATCCAGTGGCCAGGCTGACATGCTTCACTACCAATTTACTCTCCTTTTCCCTCTTTCTCCCATCTCTTCTGCTAAAAAGTGTTTCAGCAACAACTTGATTCTGTCCCCTGACACAACTATAGAACTTCATCTTCCACCTTAAGCTCTCCCCTGCTCCCTCATTTCTTCATAGCCACGCTGATTTTTCCTGACACATAATCTTGACCACATCATCCCCCACTTTACATCTTTGCAGTGGCTCCTTACATCCATTGCATCACAGTTGCAAGTATGCAATCTGAAATTCTCACATTATTCTCATATTATTCTTGCATACTTGCATTTTCACAAGTATGAGAATATCTCTTTCCTGTCTTTCCATGAAAAAATCTTTCATTTCTGTGATGATCTTTGGTGTACCTGGTCCATTTTCAAACAAGAAAATTTGTGCTTCCTCACCAGGTGATATTTATAGACCTATACAGAACTATACATACAAAACTAATTAATTTTCATCCTCCAGAACGCTCATAAAAATAATTAATTAATTAAATCCTGCTTCTATAAGGCTGTCTAAAAATAAGAACAAAAGCTCCTCTGACTCTGCTAAGGTTATAAAACACCATCATCCATAGTGTCAACCATTATTTCTAATGTTCCCTTGGCAGTCTATATAGATCCATCTGCTGTCTCCTGTCTTAGTTTGTGACTCTTTGGGCAGAAAATGCTTTTTTGCATGGATGTGATGCCTTTTTTTCTTTGTGTCTGAAGGCACCTGGTACAAAGGGAATCTGATCAAATATTAAAATAATAAAGGGTAGTTCTTTCCCTTAAATTATTAATAGATTGAAGGACATTTTCTTTCTTTTATATTTGACTTTGGTGGACTGTTGTCACAAATCCCTGTCCAGTGCTTCTGTCAACAATTCAAGAATGATAATAAATAGAAGAGCTGTGAAAGTGAAAAGCATGACAACATGTAGAAGATCTAAGGCATTCAATCTACTTAGTATAACAACAACAAAAAAATATTTTGTTAAGAGAGTTCAAGGGATGGCAAGACCATAATCTCTAAGTCACATATAGGGTCAGCATTCAAAAGGTTTTGTAATCCACCAGCCAGACTCCAACAACAGGAAGTGCTAGATAAATTCATACCAGAAAATACTAATTCAGGAAGTCATTGCAATAGCTTGAGAGGTCTGCAATGAACCTCTATCACTGGGAAGAAAAAAATAAAAAATTAAAAAGAGATATATAACTGTAGTATAAGTAGGAGTTACTTCTTAAAAATCTATAAACTCACTCTTCTGGCTTGAAATCTATGAATTAGTTATTCTGGACCTGAGGACAGAGACATCAATAAGTTTATTCTCCTTATTAAACAGATAGCTGCTTGGACTGAGGATATTACTGCTCAGAACCCAGACCTTATTTCTCGCAGCGTAATTGGGGAAACATATGAAGGACGGCCAATGTACCTTCTCAAAGTAAGTGCTCTGATTTCTCTGTGTCAGACTGTTTTCCCCTATTAGCCTCTATAAGACTATAATGTCTAATTAAATCTCCACTGACACTAAGATTTGTTAATATACATTTTGCAGGAAATCAAATATATTTTGTGCACTACTTATACTATAAATTTAGCAACACTCCTGTGAGCCACGTGAATGGTCTACCTCTATAATCTCTCCATCTGTTGTTTGCAAATCCATTTGCTCTAATAGGATCTATAAATGTCTCTCTAGCAACAACAAATTTGTTTGTATCTTCATCAGGTACAATTTTTTTGGAATACCTTTTATGAAAAAATAAGATAGCATGAATTAAAGAAGGATGAGAGAATTAAGATTACTTGCCCAAAATTGCATAAGCGTTTCTTATCCAACCAAGCAAGACCAACTACTAGAAACACCACAGGAAATATAAGTGCAGAATAATAAAATATTTTGGGGGAGAGAAGGCTTATCTACATTAATACAAATAAAATAATTATGATTGTATGCTGTTAGCTTGAATATCGCAGTCAGCTACAGTTGAGAACACTCCATAGATTTTCATTTAATCAAAGAATGCTACATACTGTCTAATTCTGCATACAAATTATCTCATTTGAAACCTGTTTTGTTTTGTTTTTTGTCCATAGTTGGGAAAAAGTGGTATGAATAAGAAAGCCATCTTTCTGGATTGTGGTTTCCATGCAAGAGAGTGGATCTCCCCTGCTTTCTGCCAGTGGTTTGTGAAAGAAGTCAGTAGGCTTAACAATCAAAATGTGTTTTACAAAATGCAACTATTTTTATTTTAACTACTGAAACTAGATCTTAATGTCTGGCCCTGTAATCTTTGAGTGGCTTAAGACTACCTGAGCATGTGTAAGAGGTACTCACGACTAAAAGGGTTACTTACAGTCTGTAAATTCATCTTTGTACCTTGTAGTCAGAGGAAAGTGAGAGACAAGTAAACAAGTCTAGTAACACTATAGTCATGTAGTCATGTTCTTTACATAGTCATACAGAACAGGGAAAAGGAAAGTTCAGGGACATGTCAGAAGACATCCAGATGTGTCAGAACAGCTGCCTTCTCCAGCACCAGGCACCGTACTCCCTGCAAGCAGTCTTTCTCAGTAGCACAACAGGAATGATGGAAAGCTACCCTCAGCTAAGCACAGTCAGAATGCACTGAGAAATGCACTCAAGAGAAGGAAGATTATAGTTGAAGCTCCCTGAACTCCACTTAGGAATAGGGAAATGTGTATATTTCCCTTTGAGCTATCACTTCAAGTTGCAAAGAATGGCTTCTAAAACATGAAAACATATTCAAGAAAGCCTCACAGGTGCAACTGGCTTCACTTCAGGCCGGGACACTTCAGGCCATAAATGAAAAAAAAAAACAAAAAACACCACACTCATACCTCTCTTCCTTCTCACCATCACCAATATAAAGCAGGTGGGAGTTATCAACCACTGCACAGTCTTCTGTAAAGAGAATGGGTACATTCATCTTCAGGTGGGGAGGGGGAGGCTGAGGAATCAATCATCTTAGTAGAACTTACTGATTGAATCTCAAATTTTGTAACAATTTCTGCTTGAAGATTTAAAACCAAACCAAACAGAAGCAGTAGCTGGGATTTAAAACCCAAATAAAGGAAAGCCAAAGTACTTGAGTAGGCCACGCTGGCAGAGGCATTGGTGGCAAGTACAATCTCCATCTTCTCAGACAGCCATGCAGTTTTGTGTAAGGAGCAGTGGAAATTGAAAGTGATGTGTCAGTGGAGTCAATGGGAATGTTATTTCATTATCTCCCAATAAGGCTGCAGACAGCCTCATGTGCTACCATTTTTCTCGCAGCAATTCACTTCACTACAGCTGTCATTTCTACCAGCTTATCACTTAATTCATGGATATACCTGACACCAGCAAAGGCTCTGCACAGTGGATTCAAGTGTAGATAGGTAGAAACACTTTAAAAGCACAGTCCTCTGAGAGCCATCAGTGGTTCACCTGGGATTGCTTCTAGACATAAAAGTCAAAAACTACAGAAAAATCATGAGCAAGGTAGATTATATGAATCTGAAAGGAAAAAAAAAAAAAAAAAAAAAAAAAAAAAACAAAAAAAAAACACAACCAAAAAAAAAAAAAAAAAAAAAAAAAAAAAAAACATTAAAAAAAAAAATTCTAGTGATCTAATTGAGCTTTTCCATCCAACTTGTCTGCTTGCTAGTTACAGGAAAATAGATGCCATTCTCCATTGCATTGCTCCTTGTGTTGTCCTTTACATCTGTATAGAGTAAAGGAATCATGGGCGCACCAAGCCCATTAGAGCAAATCTCCTTAATTACTGGACACTCACTTGACCCTGACTTAAATCTGTGAACAAGCATACAAAGTGCCAGGTCATGAGCAATCAGGATACGGAGTTCTTATGTACCTTATTCAATGTACGTGACTGGAAAAGTGCAGGGAAAAATCTACCTCCCTAATAAATACATGTAACTGTGACATTATAACTGGAAATCTGAAAGGATGTTCTCTGAAATATGCTTTATAATTCTTGTTATTTCTGAAATTTGTCTATACAACAGATAACGAAAACAGGGAATTATTTAAAAATAAATAATTTAAACTAGAAACAAACCTTTAAGTTGACAACATGTAGTGAAGATATATGGACCGGCACTCCGTTCTGTCTTTAAACAAGAAACTAGTAGATGGTAATCTCTCTCCAGGGATTTATTATCCTGTTCAAATCAACACTGTTTTAGCATATAACCTATCCACCAAAATAAGATGGCTCTCCAACAGCAGTGTGGTTTGAGTCAGTGTAAATCGTCTAGGTATACGTAACATCAGAGCTGCCACTTCAGTTGGTGGAGTGACCTGGATAACTTTGCCTACCACATTAATTCCTGATCTAGACCCAGGCATTTAAATGCATACAGGAGATGTTTTCATTCCATAAAGACATCATCAATTCTTTCTCTCTCCAACTAGGCTGTTGAGACCTACGGAAACGATAATGTCATGACCAGACTTCTCGACAACCTGGACTTCTATGTTTTGCCTGTTCTTAATATTGATGGTTATGTTTACACTTGGACAAATGTAAGTACATTCTTCTTTCTTAAAAATCTGGTTGGCTAAGCCAATGGTTAAACCTTGTTCTTACTTTTGATCTGCATTTCATCATTGTATTTTAGGACCGTATGTGGAGAAAGACACGTTCTAAAAATTCTGGCAGTTTTTGCATTGGTACTGATCCCAACAGGAATTTTGATGCTGGCTGGTGCAGTAAGTGTCTCCAAACAGTTGCTGTAGCAATCATACAGGAATACAATATCCAAGATATTTAATTATAGGTTTTCCCCTACATGTTGGTCCATCTCACTTTTGAGTCAAGATCACCAATATAGCACTGTGGAGTATCTTGTGTTAAATGTGGGGGCAATTTGGGGAAAAAAGCAAGTCCTTGGTTACTAGTGTCATCAGTATGGCTACTTCTATGAACAGAAGAGTTCAGAACAGTTTTATTTTGATTGGTATCTCTCAGTGGAGAGGGGTGCCTTTTGAGTGGTTCTCACCTCATTGGCTCCTGGAGGCATCTTAGAGCTGAGGGAGATATGCAAGGAAAAGATTAAGTACTGAAGCAAATGCTATACCAAATCATTTAGATAATACAGAGCTTTGCATCAATACTCATGTCTTTTCCGATATGCACACGGTAGATACTACAGGGTATATTTACTTAATGCTATGTTATGTTGCCCAGTGTCTTAACTATGCAAGAAGAAATTCTCTATTCTGATATGTGTGTGTCAGTAGGATTTCCAAATCATATTTACAAAAGTGGTGTAGAATCACTCTCCTAACAACCAACTTTTTTTGGTTAAATATTCATTAAATTTACTGTTCTTCCCAGGTATGGGGGCCTCAAGAAGACCCTGCGATTCCACTTACTGTGGCTCTGCACCTGAGTCTGAAAAGGAGACCAAGGCTTTGGCTGATTTTATTCGTGAACATCTTTCTACAATCAAAGCATATCTGACTATTCACTCCTATTCCCAGCTGCTACTGTTTCCTTATTCATATACTTACAAATACCCAGAGAATTATGAGGAACTGGTAAGTAGAAGCTCTTTGTCATTTTGATATAATGAAAAGAATAAGAAAAAAATCACTTGCTGTGTAGGTCTGTGTGACTTCAGGCAGTTTCTTTAACATCTGGAAAGAATATGTATTACCAGTTTTTGAGAATAGTTCAGTCTTTCACAGCAAGAACAAGAGAAACCATGATGGCTTCCACATAATTCAAGCATGGGATAAACTCAAGAGCCTTACTTAATTTCCACATAAATTCCACCGAATTTGCCACAAGGTCAGGGTTACCTTCCAGCCATGCTGTACAGAAATCCACTGTGTCATGCAGCACTGCTTCTTTCTGATGAAAGAGGTTGCTGTGTATGTTGTTGCAGAACATTACACAGAAACATTATGCTCTGTAAGCAAAACCAACAGCTTGTTCGATGGTGCTAACTACACAGACATGACTGAATTGGTAGCAGCAGCAGCAAATAAGGAGCTCTGCCTAACACTTCCTACTAAACCCTAGTTCTCACTGAAGAACCAGGTGAAACTCCTAGTAAAGAGAATGATATATATAGTTTAGGAAAAATGAGGCAGTTTTTGTCAAAATTGTAATTAAAAACAGTTACACACAAAACAGGTGAAAAAAAATAAATCAGTTCTGAGGCCTGTTTAGAAACACACCTTTTATGTGGAAGAATAGAGGATCAATATTGTGTTTTAAATTACAACAACTCTTTTATCTATCCTAGATTATGGACACACCCTAACACCATTTAAATAAGATAAAACAGTCTGGAGTATAATCTAGGGAAAAAAAAAAAAAAAAAAGAAAAAGAGGGAGGTTAAAAATATTAAATCTGTATAAAAGTTGTAAACATTTTATAAGGCCAAGAATCAACAATCAGGAATAATAAAATTACTTCAGTTCTTTGGCAAAATAGCAGCTGGAAGCTGTTGGCAGTGAAAGCAGCATAGCAAAACAAAACAAATCTTGATTCCCCCTCTTTCCCGGATGCTGCCAACAGTCCAAGGCAACAACATGAAGTGTAGCAGTCTGCTGTGGATGCTTGACAGATTTATGAGCGCTCCCAAATAGATGTCATAATTCCAAAGCACAAATGAAAGCTAGGGCCAACAGTGAAGATTCTTGTTGCATTTTTTTTTACAGCTTAAAAAGAGAGGATGAAATCTAGATAAAAATTTTGCTTTCTCAATTTATTTTGCAGAAGGTTTTAATTGTAATTATTCCAGGGAACTATAGTAACTTCTTGTCTTTAGTTTTTACAAAAGCTTCACATTTCACAAATTGCAGTTCAGTCTCAAGTAATAAATAACATAAAACCCTTGAGCTGCTTCATTGTCAAGATCACAAAGTTCCCATGTGTTAAAAAATTGTATGACATTCTTTCCAACTTTTTGAATCAAGAGCAAATGTGATGAAACATAACTAAAAGCACAGCATGTTTCTCACAGTATTAAATCAAAAAAGTTTACATCAACAGCCCAGTATTAAGAAATATAGTAAATCCTATCCATTAAAACAATCCTTAACAATAAGAACTTGTGATTTTTCTATATTTTCACATTCTTTTATTAAATTATAATTTTGTATTATCAATGCTCTATTCCAATAAATGATTAAATGAATCACCCTATCGTTCTGCAGTTTTTAATCAGTAACAATTCTCTTCCTGCCATAGAGAATGAGTCTACTATTACTATTCCGCATAAAAAGTAAATACTTCAAGAATGCAAGCTGTATATTTCTCTTCAACCATTTGATTTCATTTCATAAGTTAGTCTTTTCACTGTCACTTTATCTTATATTTTATATTGAGCCCAATGATCCCGGAGGGCATTCCATTGTTTTCCTTTACAAAGCAATCACGAATGTCACCATCATGACAAGGTGACCCAATGAGTGGTTTTCATGTCTTAATTACAGGAAAACATTTATTTTATTGGTGATCCCAACAAAAAGAGTGTTGTCCCTGTGAGGTTCAATTTCTGTAGTATTTGACTTTAAAAGGATTTTTTCTTGCCAAAAGTCCTTCTTTTGGAGAATAAGAGTATCATCCAATCAAGCTTGCCTATAGTTAGGGTTATTAAACAAAAAGGTCCCAATTCACTCCAACACCAATGAATTAAACAGAAATGCTGACTTGCACAAGCTCTGGGTCAGGTTCAAAAGTGCAGCTTTTCAGGCTACTTCAGATAACTAAAGCACATTAATCTGAGTTGTGACTAAAGAAATTTAAGAATTTTCAATCAACAATTGTATTTGCTGAAAATTATACACCTACAAAGAGAGACACTATGTTGCATGCCAATCATTATTTCATGTCTAAATTTACTGTATAGATTTGGAATTTACAGAAATCTGAAAAATTTGATTCTCAACCTTTCATATAAATTTAGGTAAATAAGAGAACCATAAATCAATTTTCAAATGAAGAAGCAAAAATTATAGTGCCATTATCTTAGATGTTATTTTTACTCTGACAGATCTAATAAATTATAGGAAATATAACTACAATTTCTTATCTCTTTCAGTGAGCAGCTTGACATGGTTAAACAAAATTTCATGTCTGCTTATCATTAATAACATTTTGCTCCATTGTATTTAATTAAAGGTAGTATAATATTCTGGGCTGTATAATACGCTGCATTCTTAATTAAAGGTAGCATAATATTCTGGGCTGTATAATATGCTGCATTCCAATGTCTGAGATATAAAAGGGCACAAAAATTGAGATTGAAAACACTAAGCCTACAGAAGAGGAAGATCTAGAGAAGGTTTGTACCTTCCTTTCATGCAAGAGTACTGAGCAGTGTCCGATATCCTTGGGGCTTAAAAGACTTTGTCTGCTCACTGCCTCAAGAAACCACCAGAAGGCTGTTATTCTGGTTTGGGTTTCTCAGGTAGAAAAGGGCACTCTGTGAGTCCCAGACATCCTTTATGCTTCATCCTTCATTACTATAGCTAATCAGAACAACCTCTAATTTATTGCAACTTGCTATGAGTGGAGGATTAGGACTACCCCTCAACCACTCCCAGTACTAGGCTGTAAAACAGATGATGAAAGTCACATATGTCTCTTGCTTCCCAAGCCTTTACATCCTGCTGCTCAGAGGCAAGAGGAGCTCTGAATACCTCAACACCACAGTACACAAGAATTTTCCCCCAGTTCTTCTCCCTGTATTCAGGGTTGGGTGGATTTATTTGCTTGTTTGTGTTTTTCCCTCCTGGGATGCTACACAGAACTTTCACCGCTATCCAAACAATATTTGAACACATACAAACACCCAAGACAGGAAAATCCAGGTCAGAAATTTCTCAGAAGTTACACAATTTTCCTGTGATTACTCATCGAAAGAAATATGTACTCTGCTTTGGTGGATCACATTTTGCTTGCTTCATAATCCTCACTTGACTCATTCTTTACTATACCCCAGAGAGCTACCCTGCACACAGAATACATGCTTGAATCCATCTCCTGCTGAGAACAGAAGCATTAACTCTCCACAATTAAAAATGTGCTTGGCAAGGCCAGCATCTCTCTCCTCCCCAAAAAGATTCTTTTTATCTTGATTTTACTATTCACATATTTGTCCTCTTGAAGTAAAAACCTGTGCATTTAATCACACTTTTCATAAAAAGTTCAGCCCATATATTTTAATCAGTTCAGATTTTTGCTGTGGTGACCTATAAGGTCACCTTATAGGAAACAATAAATAATGCATAATTCTTTCCTCGTTTTCAGCAAAAACAAATCTAGCTTTATCAGTTCTTGCTTATATTTGCACTGGCTCTGAACTATGAATTAATAGAGCAGAGGAATGTCCATCATGCTCTCTCTTCTTTTCCAGGTTCAATTCTATCTCTTAGCTGAACAACAAACTTAGGGCCAAACACATGCCTGCAGCCAGCTCATACTCCATTAGATTAGTGTATTTGTATTATTACTGTTTGCAGGCTACAGATTTTTATATTAATTCACAAACAAATATAATTTTCTAGACATGGAATTTCCACATTTGTTGTTGTTTAAGATCGCTGAAATGAGTCTTCCATGTGGGGTTGGTCTACCATTTTGTTTCCTCTTGAGCCCTTAAAATAGGACATAGTAGAAAGTGGACATATGCCTACAGTCTATCCAGCCTGCAAGAAGAGTGAATTTCAAATATATTGCATGACTGTAAATATTAGTCTGATTATTTAACCTGATGGCTAGGAGCAAAGTCTTTTAATTCCTGATTTAATTCCTGAATGTTTAAGATACATGAATACCTGTAGTAAGGAATTTTTGAACATCAGAAATCCTATCATCTGAGGGATTCAGACATACCAATTTTTGAGTTGCAAAATCTCCTGTTCTATTCTATTCCTGTTCTATCTCCTGTGCTGTTTCAAACTCCTGTGATTGTACTACTTGTTACAAGTAAATATTCAATAAAGAAACTGGGAAGCACAGCAAATGGAAACAGGCAGAAAAGCAAAATTTCGAAGCTCTTTACTGAGCTTGCCAAAACAGAACTACTTGGTACTGACAGTCTATTGTGAAAATGATGTTTTTAGTAGCAGCTTCTTCCAGATGAAGCTGATGTGTGAACTTGGCTTCAAGACAAGACTCCTACAGTTGTAGGGCAGGTTCACCTTAACTCAGTCACATTGTAAACTCTCTCGCCAGGGATCAGTTTCTTTCTCAGTCTAAGACTGCCTTAGAGGAACTAGCTTGCAAAGAAAAGAGAAGCACTACACTAAAGTCCTCCACTTGGCTGGATTTCCTAAGCTCTTGGGGGAGATGCTTAACTATGACCAACAACAGAATAGTGAACTAAATTACACATCAATCACGGACTCTTGAGGGGAGTCTCTTTTTACTGGCAAAACAAAAAGCCTCACAAGTTTTAGCTTCACTTGGCTGAAGTTAGCTTCACAAATACCACCTTTTCAGCCTCTCATTACAAAGGAAATTAAGGGAAGCTTAAGTAGCACACAAGACAGAAGTGAAGGGAAAATACAGTTTTCAGCCTCAGGCAAATCAATTTGCAGGCCAGTGACAGAAGAGAGGAAGAGGTCCAGACAATCAGTGAACAGGCGTCTCCAGATCAGCACCAGATTATGATGGCAAAGGGAATTGTCTTCATGCAGCAGCTGCACAGTCAACATCCCTGAGGTGTTTCTAAATAGTCAGTTTGCTGGCAAGTCTGTCCTGAAGAGTAAAATAAGGGAGCTGCTCCTCGAAAAAAATAGCTATTAACAGGCAGAAGATGCTTAGCCTGATAAATTACATTGTTAGTTCAAAACTCCAGATGCGGTAGAGGGAGGCCAGTAAGCCACATCTTTCAATAAGCGCTAATAACTGAAAAAATTGGTTTAAAGGTTGTGAATCAAGTAAGAGAATGGCAACTAAGAACACTAATCTGCTATCTCACTGGCCCATGCACTTGGTATACAAAATTAAGCCAAATGTTCGTAGCTGCAGTGTAAACACAGATGGATGGGCAGTGCAGGGAATCCTACCTCTGCTGAGGTATTAATCAGCAGTAAAGAAAGTAGTAAGTAATTTTAAAAGTAATAAAAAAGTATTTTAAAAAGTATTATTTTTTGGAAAGAATAAGAATCAGCTTACATTTACTATTACATCAGTTCATTATTGGCAAATTTAACTCAATCTCAGCTGCTGATTAAATGTGCATATTACAAAAATTAAAAAGAAGCCTGAAAAAAATTATAACACTAGAAAATACTACTCTCCAACCTCTACAATTTCCTCAACAAGTGTTAAAATAATTATGAATTAAAAAAGTTTGAGGGGACTTTAGAACAAAACAAAACCATACAAACAACAACAACAAAATCACACTGGAGAGAGCTCAGCTACCCCTGTTGCTATGAATCCCAGACTGTGAAATGCAAAGCAACATTATTTCTACAATAGATTGTGTTTTGATAACAGAGGCCAGAAACAAACCCCCATATTCAGGTACAGCCAGTTTTATAGATGGAAGGACAAGCTTCAAATGCTCTTTGGCCTACCTTGCTTAAATATTCTTTATGTGATAAAATGACCACAGATTTCTATAGTAAACTCTCCCAGTTCTGGGATGTTCAAAATCCAGCACCTGGAAGTGGAGAAACACTTGCAACCCTGTGCTAGATTAGACAGCCAGTAGTAAAGCAAACACATTTTGATGCTGTTTTGTAGAAGCTAAGAAAGGTCTCTCACTAAACGTTTTCTAAATGTATTGTCCAACATGCCTTTTTGAGTAATTCACAGGAACATTTGAAGCATAAGGATGAACAGAGAATATGATACGATTTCTCCTCCACTGGGAAGTAAGGCAGAGTATAACCTACAGAGAAAGAAAGGGCTTGATGAAATCCCTAGAATAGTAAGCTGTTAAGCCATAAGCTATAAAGATATGGCAATCCATTGATTATTCTTATACTGCTCATCTGTTTTCAAAAATCACTCATATTTATCATCTGCTAGTAATAGTTTTCATGTTTTATTACCAACATGCTGTATAATGAAGAACTGGAAAAGCCACACATTCCAAAGTCTGTAATTTTCCTTAATGCAAACATACAAAGCTTCATAGTACTATTGATGGGCCTGATCCTCAATGAAATCAGTGGGAGCTGAATGAGTCCCTCTGTGCACAGGAAATGAATTGAAATTGATGAGACTACATATGGTTCCAGGGTAACTTATGCCTTTTCTGGCTGTTAATATTTATAAGACTTTAATCTGCTTCCACTTCCAGGAGTGGTCAACCTCACTGACTAAACTGGCTCTACTCTGAATTTATAGCTCCATGAACAGAAGGAAAATAAAGGTTATTGTGTGTTCACAATTTACTGCACAGTTATATAGTTTTAATCTCTTACAAGTTTCTTCTCAGTGTAGAAGACATTGTTAGCAATTGTCCCCTTACCTAGCCAATCTATACAGCAGGCTATACACCAAGGGAGCTATACTCAAACCGGACTATACTCCAGACTACACACCATCAGAGCTTGAAGAACAAGCTCATTATTGACAAGCTGTGCATTGGCAGCTACTGACACCTAATCATTTTCAAAGGTACACAACAGTTTACAAATAAAAACTTTCCAAGCACTGCTTTTCAGCTTCTTTAATGGTACATTTACTTAGATTCACTCAAAAAGCTTCTAAAAATCTGCATTTATACTTCTTCCCCTACAGAATTCCATCGCTAGTGCTGCAGCCAAACAGCTGGCCAGTTTGTACAATACCGAATATACATATGGCCCAGGAGCTACGACAATCTGTGAGTACTGGCCTAAACTTACCAACAATACTAAGTGCTAGAAAGACTCTGAAATGCAGGTTTTTTAGCGACTTTTGTTCCTCTTGATAAGCATTCAGCTTCCTTCTTCACAAGCATATTCCCAGAGGTATATATGCAATCTCTCATGTCTAAAATAGGGAATGATATATGCCCTAAGGATCCCAGGGAGTGTGCGGCCCCAGGAAGGTAAAGGGATGAGGTAAAGTGTTCAGGAATTCATGTGCATAGCATGAATTCCCAAAATCTGTCCAGTTTAGATTTAAATATAGAATCTGACCCTGATTTTTTCTGTATTTCCAGCATCTCTAAGTCAAAGTGAAAAACGATTTGAATGCTAAAGAATAGTTCAACCACTCTACCAACACCATTTATTATTTCTTTGACTTTGTGTTATGGTCTGAGAAATGTACCAACTATAATTCCATTCTTTTATACTCCTTGGGAACTCAGCTGTCAGGGTATGGCCTTTGCAGTGTCAGAAGTTGATCTGAGGCAGTTCTAGATTTCTAGAACTTTTATACCTCTTAATTGCCTTAAATATAGAAACTGATCTCTTCCTAATCTTACTTTTCTTAAATAACTTTAAAAACCTTTGAAAAATAGCACCCCCCTTAAAAAAAAAAAAAAAAAAAAAAAAAGACATTTTTTCCTTTAAATTTATTTTGGTGATGCTTAGCAATTTTGGAAGCTCCTTCCTTAGGAAAAGAGACTACATTCACTGTACCAAAGTACTGGAATGGGAATGTACTATTCTTCCAGAAGAAAAGGATCCAGCTGATATCCCAGATCTGTGATTCTTTCAGATCTGTATGAATCTCAAAAGCGATTTCTCTTTTGCAAAACTATTTGTTTCTGCTATCAAATCTTTCTAAACAGCCCCATAAAAGCATGCTATTCTCCTGCTCCCTAGACACTCCTCCCATGGCATGCCCACTGTATTGATAAGGAGGGAACAGGATAGCTGGTTTACATTTCCATATACACAGCAGCTGAAATGGAGCTCACAAGTGGCCTAAATCAAAGAAGTCTTGCCATGAGAAAGAGAAATTAATCAATTCACTAAATATACTTTTTTTAATCACTTGATTTTATATTTCTAGCTTCCTGACTTGACATTTCCACTTTTTCAGTTATGTTTTATTTATTCTTTTATAAGATCCTGCTGCAGGGGGCTCTGACGACTGGGCTTATGATCAAGGCATCAAGTACTCTTTCACTTTTGAGCTCCGAGACACTGGCTATTATGGGTTTCTTCTCCCTGAATCTCAGATAAAGCCAACCTGTGAGGAGACTTTGCTTGCTGTTAAATACATTGCCAATTATGTCCTTAATCACTTGTATTAGAATGAAGTTCTAAAACCTATTAAAGAAGGATTTATTCAAAGACATCTTCCTCTTCATTCTTCAATAGGTTTTTATTTTTGTTTTACTTATTGCTCTGAGTCGTATCCTTACTCCATCATAGGTCAATAAAAATCTGTGAGATAAATTATATATTTTACTAAGGCAACTGCTATAATTAGGGAAGGGGGATGAAAGACAATCCTTGCTGGTAAAGGATGCATCTCTGTACACTTGACTGATCTTTTGAGATCCACATCATTAAGTACAAGTTTTCAGTTACTTCTCCCTACCAACCTTGTCTCCATATTTATTTATTTTTTATTTGGAATTACCTGGCTATATTTCATTGCTAACCACTAATAAAATGCTAACAACACAGTGTTTGGAAATTTTTTCTAGTGACTGGATTAAATGCATAAATAAGCCAATCCTGTATATTTTGACTGTTAAAACATATTTTTTAAGGAATGGCACTCTTGGGTAATGGAATTGGATGTTGACTTCACTGGAATTGCACAGATAGAGCAACGAATGTATACTAATTCTCTCACAAAATAGGATTGTGAAGACCAGCAGGCTATTAATGTCTGATCTCTAAGGACTGTGGCAGCTACTGATTTCCTACCATCACTAATAGGTGGGATTTCTCACTCAGGTTCCTATAATTTCTTCTGGTAAATGTTGCACATACTTTTGTCTTTAATATCATGACTTCCATGCCTTTCACTATGCCTTCTGTTCTCCCTTGTCTCTGACACTCCTTCCCCTCAACTCGCCCCAGCTTTCTCCCTTTTATTGTGTTCAGTACAGTAACCTTCTGAATTGAAAGTTTAATATTTTAAACTCATGACAGACAAACCATCTAAAAGGTGAGAAAATACAAGGAACAGGAACCTGAAACATTCTTCCTTTCTTCCTGAACTGATAAAAATAATTTTACGCTTATTAACCTAAAACTTGCTTCAAAATGCTCTACAGCCTACGCTCACAATCTTTTCACAGAGCTGACCAAAACCTACCTCAGATTAAGACTATTAGGACTTGTTTTTGGTAACCATAAAAACCCCAAATGCATTACATCTGAGTTAATATGTGCAGTTTACAAATCAGAAAGATTAATTATGTTTACAAGTAGCAGAGACAACCAGCAAATTTATTTTCCACTGGGTAATAAATCATGATGCAATCTAAATTTTACTTAGTGTGTGAAAATACTCATGTTCTTTTTTGTTTGTTTGTTTTTAAAGTGTCCTGCAGGCCAGATTCTTCCCTGCTGCAGCTCAGTTAGGTCAATGTGACCATGTGCTCTTATCCAGGGGACTAGTTTACCTTTTGAGTGTGGTGGTGTATTTAAAACTTGCAACAAGATGACTTCACCTTCTATTACTAAAAAGAAAGGTTGAGATCTACCAGAAAAGAGAGAGGAAATCCCTTTGCTCATCTCAATGATGAAAATGGTAAAGAAGACTCATGTTAAATGAAGCATTTTATAGTAAAGATGGATATGGGACACCAGACACCTGAGGGGAGTTGACCGTTTCAGGTCTGTACTCTGGTAGTCTGCACACGAAGCTTAAACAATTTAAGATAAAGGCTGCTTTAATGATTAAAATTATTCTTACACAGAGCAAATGGGCAGAGCATTAGAACTTCTACAGCTTGCTTATACCTATATAAACATAATGAAAATGGCTAGGTGATTTATATAAATACACTTTCATCCAAAATTTCATTGTCTTAAAGGCAACAGTAGCAAGGAAAAAGTTCAAAACACATACTTCCAAAATGATGTTAGCTGGGATATGCTCTTTGAATTGTCTTAAAATCCACCCTGGATCTGCCTGACCACTGAAATCTCCTACTTTGGACCCGAGGTCACTGCTTGTCCTACCTGAACTCAGTGCTGAAGTTTGTAATTAATACTAGTTTTAAAGACCAAGACTTCATAAAGCAAACAGTGCTATACACTACTACATGTTTAAGGCTCTCACAACTCACCACAGTAGCATCTCTCCCAGTATTCTCAGTCTTGGTACTTCCTGGGGCCCCACATGTTCCTACTGTCATTAGCAGGAGAATCGTAAACAGTGATAAAGAATAAGTTTGACGATAAATGATTAACTCCTTAAGAGAAGCTGTATAGAATTACCCTCTCCTGATTAATTGTCTATACGAGTAATGGGGGCCCAATTGGCTCAAAGTGGGTAAGAGTGATAAATAGCCCCTCTGGGCAGCTTTCTCACACAGCTGCAGAAAATGCATTTGGCATTTATTAATGCTGTTTGGAGCTTGGCTAATATGGTCCACGCTACAGAAAGATGGAGAAAAGCCTTATGTCAAGACATGATCTGCCTGATCTCCCATCCCATCTTCAGCCATTGCTAGAAGCTCTGAACAGAGACTTGCTCTGTCCATTGGCACTCCTGCAATTACCACTATTTTTGGCAGGTCCCTAAACAGATGCACTCAAAACACGCCATGAAATGCATGCTATAGAGAAAAGATTTATCCAAGAAAATCACGAAGTTCAGACTTGTCAGAGGCTACAAGCTAAGCATTCTCTTTTGGCTCCCATCCTTGGAGCAGTACAGGACACATCATGGCACACACACACGATCTTTACATCACTTACCTTTTGGTTCCTTCCTTTTTCTCAGGCTAGTGTCTGATAGTGAACTAGCACAGGGAAGTCCCGGGGTTTTGACAAAAGACATGTGCCTTTGCTAATTCCCTGCCTCTGAGAATCATTTCTGAAAAGAAATTACATGTTGTGCTCTCTTTCACTTCCTGGAAGAGAATACAACATCACCCCTGATATTCACAGCGTATCGGGCACCACCTCCTACCTCTGTCTATAGTAATGCTATTATTTGACTTGGTTTTTAAAAACTCTCCTATGGTTATATGTATCACACAAGCAAAATACCAAAAAGCACCACTTGTCATAAATTGTTTGCAGAGAAAATACAATAATAAAAGTGCATAAACTGCAGAGCACAAAACTAACTCCTCTTTAGCTTTAGGCACTCAGATACCTCAGCCACAAGCACAGCATAAGACTAAGCAGAGCACAGCAATAAACCACACATCACTGGTTAAAGATGCCGGGATGAGTTTGGCAGAGTTCACAATTAGCAGAGCTAGCAAGGTCCAATCTAAATCAACACTTTCATTCATATTTATTTCCGGCAAAGAAACACATCCGCTAGCCCCCTCCAATTAGCCCAGCAGTAGCCAGATTAAACCAGTCCTCACGTACACAACCGATCCATCTGTTCTTGATCACTGATGAAACAGAACCCATGTGTGAAAGTAGCACGTACGGTAAAGAGACATGTCATTCTGTTTTGCAACATAAGTGGGGGGAAGGATAATCAACATTACCAGTAATAGCACAGGATGCAAACAGAACATACTGACCAGAGCCAAACATTACAAAAAGCAGGAACATAAATTACACAGAATATATATTTTTTTGGCTACTTTTACTAAGTACTAACAATCAACCAGGGATTATCCTGACTAAAATTGTACTGTTTTGGAAAACATCACAGGCCTTTTGCTGGCTACAAAGTGAACTGCTGAAGCTCAGCACCATTCATTTCTAGGAAGACTGCACGCAACCAAACACCATTACAAATGCAGGTGAGGGGCAGGTCATTGCACCCAGCAGCTCCAACAGTGTCAGGGTTACCCCAGCTAACTTAAACACTGTGACTACAAGGTAGAACATGGCACTCATTTGTTAGCTCTGAACTTCACAAAGCCAGGCTGCAGCAAGGCAGTGATAATTAAGATTTCCGTGCTCTTTCCAGCACTCACTAGCAACTCTGGTCAAATTACAGAGATGCAGAAAAGAATAGCAATCACACGTGTTATACCATATATAATCTATGCAGCTTGGAACATAAAACTAGGAATACACAGAGAGAAATTTACACAGAGAAGACATGCTGCTAGCACGTAAGCTGTTAAGACAGAGACACTGAAAGAAAACAGAGCAGAAGCAACAAGTCACAATGCTTCAAATTTCAGCACTGCTTTCAAAAAACATAGAAAACCCACAAGCAAAACTGATGGATAAATCTATTTTTGTAGCTGTCACCAGAGTTCCTCAGAAGCAATTCCTCGGTTTTGAAGTGATTCTTACAAAGAAACAGGAGAAAGACAGGATAAGAAATAAAAACACATTACATGGGTGATGGGGGTACATTTAGACATTTTTAAACAGCAAACTTTTTTCAATAACTCTAAAGAAAACTTTCCTGTGTTCTCCAGACTGAGTCTTTTTCTCGTTTTCATAAAACCAAATAAGTCTGTACAGAAACAGTGAATATTCTACCAATGTAAAAATGTAAATAGAACCAACCTCTCAAACAATCTGTAGTTTCAACTTTTCTTTCACTGCACATTTTAGGCTGAGTCTTTACTGTGAACACTAAGTCCACACTGCAATTTTGTAGCATCTAAGAATATTTTTAACCATAATTATGTTTATGACAAAAAGTCATGGGGAAAAAAAAAATATATTAACTCTTCAGCCCTCATATACCCCTTCCTAGAGGCAGAGGGACTGGAGCATCTGTCACATGAGACAAGGCTGAAAGGTCTGGAATTGTTCCGCATGGAGAAGGCTCAGGGGGATCTCATCAATGTGTATACGTACCTGAAGGGAGAGTGCAGAGAGGATGCAGGATGTTGACCTGATGCAGGTCAACTAAGGATTGAGATGAACAGCTTCTAATTGATTTATATTGCTCCTTTGATTAGATAACTAGAAAAGGAGCATTCTGGTTTCTTGGTTAAGAAACACATCAAAAAGTTGCATCTGTCTCATATAAAGCTATTGTTTTAGCCAAATGCATTCAAACAGTCAATTAATTTAGTGCTTCAAAACTCAAAAGGGACTAAGAACTGATAAAGTGTTTTGAAGACAAGGTACTGTCCATGTGCCAGCTCTCACAGCAGTGATATAAGATACCAGACCACTCACAGAGGAAATGTCCCATCAGTACAGATCACAGCTGCAAAGGCCTGACAAAAGCAGCATTATACAAATTCTTGGTTCTTTAACATACAAAGCAGGTAACTGCACACAAAACCAAATGAAGTACAGTAAATCCAGACAGTTTTGTCAGAGTTAAACATGCTTCCAGGGCAGTTATCTCCCAGTTTGCTCAAAGTTCTCAAAGAGCTACTGACACACAGTGGTAATTCAGAGAATGAAACTTGTTCTTAATGATCCAGACCCAACAGCCTCAAAATCTTTGCTAGAAATTAAACTTGTGCTTGCAGTTCAGCCCATTCTGAACACTGCTTTGCTGACATATGGCCTCAGTACGCTTCCTGGCACTTTGAATTTTTCAAAGGACAGATGTGGCCCAGCAAAGCAGGTTGCGTCTGTGCTCCTCATTGCACTCCTAACAGTTGCATGCAAACACAGTCTTTTACAACAAGAGGACAGGAAAATGCCAAATGTTGCTCTGGAGAGTGGGGTTATATCCCTGGGAAACAGGAAAATGTATTCTGAGATAGTGAAATATCTCAAAATATATAAAACTTTTCCTTCATTTTTTTTTAAACAAAGCACTCCAGCTTCTTGCCATACATGAAAGCATTTAATTTCTGCATTCGAGAAGGCATAAGATGCTTAACTCCAGACCTCCTCAAAGAAAGCATGAATTACATTGCTTTAATATAAAAATCATCTCCCAGTTTCCTGATTTCATGGGGAAAAATAAAATATTCATGTTTCTCTTTAATACATTGATAAAATAAGCCATAAGAATCACAATAAAGACTGCAAGGAAGAAAAAGAAGAATAGTTTAGGAGGAATGGCTGTCATCCTGCAGATCTCTATGTTGCTGAAATGGATCAGGCCACAGAGTACAGCTCAACATCACAGTGATCAACCAGCTCGTGTCCAGAAGTGATAGAGCTCACAGCATCACCATTCCTACCACCACTAAACCATAATCTAATCAACCTGCTAGAACAATAAATGCTAGAAAATTTTAAAAGAAATTTTTAAAATGACAAACAAAATTGAAAGGCAAACATGCTGTAATGCAATACTGGCATCTTTGTTAACATATAAAATGCACTTTGTTAACATAATTGTACTTATCAGCATGGTCCCCTTCCGACCATTGCAAATGCTAAACATTCTCAGATTATGAGACAATAAATACAGCAGTAGATGCAAATAGCCTGTTCATCACTGATATTACCATGCCCCTGTTTAGTGCATAAAGATAATAACTTCACATATATGAAATTTAAGAAATTCAAGTGTTCAAGGATGCAGTAGAAATGTTCTAACGTCCAGGTTTATAGCAGAATCTGAGATTCTATCGCTCACAAACAACAGCAGATGTTCTGTTCAGCCACTTTCTAGAATGCATAGTGATGCCACTGAGGTCAGTGAAGTCACCCTTCATCCATTCTGGGGTAAGCAAAAGGAGGAGCAGATTCTCCTTGGGGTACGTTCCACTAAGGAGTTCAGGCCTACCGAAATCAACAGCAATTCCGTTCAAAAACTAAGCTGTGAATACTGGAAAAAAAACACTGGAATTACACTGCATGTTTTTTTAATCTTATTTTCACATAGCTTTTGTTAATTTTTCAGTAATTGTAATGTCACCAGAAACTGATTTTGAAAGGGAATGTTCATTTTATACTGACTTGCACAAAACTATTCTTGCATTTTTCTCCTACAAATGGAAATGCTGTTCATGACCCAAACGCTTTCTGTAAGGTTCATAAATAGAACATTTCCTTTTCAAATGGAATTAGAGTTCCTAATGACAAAGATGTTTTATACTTTCCCTCTTTTAATATGTATCTTTGAATCATATCTGAAAAGCAATGATATAGTCTTCATAAAAGTGTAATACATATTCCTCCATTTAAAAGAAAAGCTAAATAGAGAATGTTTCAATCTTAGCTTTTGTCACTGCTATTTCTTTGCGGTTTCACTCTATTTATGTTATACTGTCACAGTCAACAGTTGTGGCAACATGCTCAGCAATAAAAATGTTTAGATACAATGAAGAATACATGTATACATATATTGTTCTTAGCACAAACTGAATTTGTACAACACTTTAAAACTAG
Source organism: Nettapus auritus (assembly GCA_011076525.1). Lineage (NCBI taxonomy): Eukaryota > Metazoa > Chordata > Aves > Anseriformes > Anatidae > Nettapus > Nettapus auritus. The sequence goes on along the minus strand of CM021773.1, from coordinate 48,259 downwards.
AACATCCATTGCACCAAAGAACTTAAAAAAACATTGCTTTTGATAAAAGCCTTATACTTGACTTCTTGGTTTAGACCTCTGTGCATTTTTTTTTTTTAAAGTGCACCAAAATATTCAGTTGAAATTATTAAGAACTAAAGTATCAAGAACTGAAACATTCCAGTACCCTCACATGAACTTCAACCCAAACTACAATCTGTGTGGCTATATCATTATACCAAAAGAATATAGTAATTTTTCCTAGACTTAAAAGCTGTTAAGAAAATCTCTTCCTGAACAGACCAGGTGCCAGCCATAGCCATTAAAAAGGAAAAGCACTGTACCTTCTGTGGTGTGCACTGCTCATGGAGCACTGTCATCTACAAACTACTTGGCTCAACCAGGAAAGCAATTCACAGAGCACAAGAAACAGAACCACTCACTCACATACATCAAAGTGATTTTGTTTTCTAACAGGGAATGAATTAATTTTAACGAATTCAGTCCCAGACGAGTTTTAGTTCAATTAAATATATGTAGGGAAAAATGCATGATCAAACAGAATCAGCATTGCATCCAGAGACTGCTGCGGGACGCCATGTATTTATTCACACTACAGGGCTTCTTTCAATCTTTCATTACTTTTGCCTTGGTGACCATTTTATGTCTAGAGTCTGAGATATTGGATTAGCACAAAACAGCTGGAATCTCCCCTCACTTTTCACATCCTGCCAGCCTCCTGCATTCTTCTGAAGCAAGGCCTTTCTCTGCCAGCCTCTGTACATTGACTAATACTTGTTGGCCCTCACGGCCCTGGATTCTGAGAATACTGTCCTGTAACTGATCTTGGACACTTACCCTGATGGATGTTGAATCTCTCCTACTAAAAAGCTGTGATTACTTTTTGTGAAGTTGTTTTACTCAGCATCTCTGACTCACTTTGAGATATAGCTCAGGAGTCAATACTGCTCCCACACACTCTTGACAGAGTTCCCCTGGCATATTAGCTGCAGCTATTTTCTCATAAAACTATTTAAGGTTGAAAGAATTACTTGAACACCTGGTTTACTTTCTCACTCTCCAGTATCTGTAGTCCAAAGACTCATTCCCTTAAGTGCTGCTAAGCACTCACCTTCGGCTGTTCATAGTATGCCTTACCCTGGCTGCGTCTAGTAAGAGCATCACCAAAGCAGTTCAAAAGGAGAAATGAAAGACGCAATTAATTTACACGGAGTACCTTTGGCATGATGCCCACCTAAAATATTCTTAGGTTGTTCACAGACATTCATCTGGTCATAAATTTAAAGAAAAGAGATCACGCATCTGCCTGCAGTAATTTTAAAATAATCCATGTTAATGTTTGTTTAGTTCATGTTATCCCTCTAATATTACTCTTGATTCTTGAAAAGACTATCTCATGGAAGACATGCTAGACCAAAAGAGGTCAGGGCAAGTACACTCACCAGTTACCTAATGCATGTAGATTCCTAATCTATTTGTTCATCTTTTTAAATATCCACCATACATCAACAGGCAGAGGTGGCCCATGCAATAGAACTGTCTGTTTTTGTTTGTATGTGACTCCACAGTCACATACATATGAACATACAAAGCAACTGCTTCTATCCCAGAAAGATTTTAGGATGCTAGTCAAACTTACAGAGGTGTGAGTTTGTAAGAGCAAAATTTGCCTGTGTGTCAAATTTGCAGCTCCAGATGTCCAAGCATGAGCACAAATGAAAGAACACAAACATCTGCACACAGGTAAACAGATTTCTGGAAAAGGACCCAAGAACTGGTTAGATAATAATTGTGTGACAAAGAGGCTGTGCTCAATGAGTTCTAGGTCCAGGTAAGTGCCATCTTACACATACACAAGAAAGAATTACGGACATAAAGATAAGATACATCTTAAACAGCTTTCCTGTTATTAATAGCTGTACAAGTTCCGAAACATGGCTGAAGTCTGTCCGATGCTTACCAAAGGAAAAGCTATCAAGGACAGGTAGGTGATACACATCCTGTTCCCAGATCAACAACAGAACTTCTGCTGCCTTCAGGAAGCCAGAAACTGAACCATGATCACTAAAACACCTGAGGCAGAAGCAAACTGAAAAGCATTTTTAGAAGCAAAATTAAAAAATAAAAAATAAAAAAATGATGTGTTTCTGTGTCCCTATTGTTGATAGACAATATGCCTCGTGTTGACAGAGAGAACAAGCAGGAAACATTTTCCTAAAAAAGGTAACATGTTGTTTTATCCATCTGTTCCTCCTAGCTCTTTCATGTACAACTCTCGGACTTTGGTAACAAGCAGGACAGCCTTGTGATGCTCTAGGTTCATTTATATTCACGAGAGTAAATGTTTTCTATTGCAGTTTGGAGTTACACTGACCTCATTCAATACTCTCAGATAAAATCCATGAACATTCCTGAGAATCCAGGACTTTTATCAACAAGGAGAGCCATGCTGATTACACAGATATTAAATACAAAAGATGATACCAACTAAACCCACCATTCTTTTCCAAGATTACTCTGGAATCATGAAGAGGAATCTTTTCACTTTTTAATATTTATGTTGGCAAAGTGTCACCCTCCCAACCACACATGCAGAACCCTTCTTCAGTTCTACAGTGGTCACTGGTATGCTACACCTCAGCAATAAGGCACTTTTACTTCTGTTATTTGGGGTATTTTAGAAGATCACTAAATCAGTCACCAGTCTCTCTTGTTTTGGAGAGAGTCCTAATATGAAAATAATTTCTTCAACAAGAGAAATACTGCATTAGCTGTCTAGTGAAATGATGTGCTTTCAGAACACATCGATCCAGAACCACTCAACTTAGCTGACTGCCAAGCACTCAGAGCATCTTGGAGCGAGACACGGCTTCTCATGACATCTTGTGGCAGCATGACAAGCTGACAGGGTTTTTGGTTTGTTTTCATAAAAAGCAATATAAAATGTTGCAAAACAGTGGTATTACAGAAAACCAAACACACAAAAAAATCACCAATTTATAATTAAGGTGAACAGAGTAGCAAAATTAACTTATGTGAGAAAAAGTTCCCATCGAGAAAGCATAACAACACAAAGCACAAAAAAATAGGATTGTTATTTTAAAATAACAGAAGTCAGAAAACTGACACAAGTTGATGAAATTCAAGTTTCAATTCAACTACAAGTGGGTCACAGATCTAAAGACAAGCATGGCTTTCTAATGCCTAATACATTCTTACTTATTATAGCTACGATACCAGCATCTCCTTCTTAAATTGTTGGCTTGCAGGGAAAGATTGGTGCCAACGGGAAAAGATTTTAATGTCCAGAAACTTAGTTACAAATGAATCAATTAGGCTAAATTATATTGATATTTATGCCACATGTAATTGGAGAAATAACAAAATAGCATTTTTTTCCATTTGTTTTTAAATTGTGCTGAGGAAAAATCATCTTTTAATCATAGCTGAAATGAATTGGGGATCCTTATTGAAAAACACTGATCCCAGAGGAATCAATAAATGGCCCTCCCTGAAAAACAAACAAACAAACAAACAAAAAACAGTTAGAGATACCTCTAACTTAAATAAAATTAAAAACAACAAAGTAACTTAAAATATATTCTTATATCTGAAAACACACTCATTCACAAGGCACTGAAGGCGATTTTCCCAGCCACTGACTAATGTTTAACACACCAAGTTAGGTGCGTGTTTCGACCTGCTCGAGGGTAGGAAGACTCTGCAGGAGGATCTGGACAGGCTGCACCGATGGGCTGAGGTCAACTGCATGAAGTTCAACAAGGCCAAGTGCCGGGTCCTCCACCTGGGGCACAATAACCCCAAGCAGCGCTACAGGCTGGGAGATGAGTGGTTGGAGAGCTGCCAGGCAGAGAAGGACCTGGGAGTGATGGTTGATAGTCGGCTGAGTATCAGCCAGCAGTGTGCTCAGGTGGCCAAGAAGGCCAACAGCATCCTGGCCTGTATAAGAAACAGTGTGACCAGCAGGGCTAGGGAGGTGATCGTCCCCCTGTACTCGGCTCTGGTGAGGCTGCACCTCGAATACGGTGTTCAGTTTTGGGCCCCTCACTACAAGAAGGACATCGAGGTGCTTGAGCAAGTCCAGAGAAGGGCGACAAAGCTGGTGAGGGGCCTGGAGAACAAGCCCTACGAGGAGCGGCTGAGGGAGCTGGGATTGTTCAGCCTGGAGAAGAGGAGGCTCAGGGGTGACCTTATCGCTCTCTACAGGTACCTCAAAGGAGGCTGTAGCAAGGTGGGGTTGGTCTGTTCTCCCACGTGCCTGGTGACAGGACGAGGGGGAATGGGCTTAAGTTGCGCCAGGGGAGTTTTAGGTTGGATCTTAGGAAGAACTTCTTTACCGAAAGGGTTGTTAGACATTGGAACGCGCTGCCCAGGGAAGTGGTGGAGTCACCATCCCTGGAGGTCTTTAAAAGACGTTTAGATCTAGAGCTTAGGGATATGGTTTAGGGGATGATTTTTTAGCGTTAGGTCAGAGGTTGGACTCAGTGATCTTGTAGGTCTCTTCCAACCTAGACTATTCTGTGATTCTGTGTGACCCATATAGTTTCTCAACTGAAGTTTTTTCAGTTTCTTACTATTCAACTTTGCTTCTGAAATCCTGATTCAGCCCTTCATCCAGGCTCGGAGAAAGTGGTAGATATTCCTGCGAGGGCAGAAGCAACTGGCTTTGTCTGTACTTTCTTGGAAGGGAACAGAATAAAATAAAAGCAGGTTTTAGGTAAGCAACGAAGAGCGATGGAGAATGAAGAGAAAGCTTCTGGGAGTCTGAGGAACATTCAGCCAGAACTGCTGCTCTTTCTGAACAGTCAAGAGGGTTTCAAAAGCACCTGTCTGCTCTGGAACATTCAAGGGAGTAAAACCGTTAACATAGAACTAACTCATATTTGGCTTCCACACATGAAGAACAAAATCTACATTCAGTTGTGCACTCTTCGGTTACTGCTTCTGCCAAATTTAGCCACCACACAAAAGGTGAAATGAACTATGGCTCTCCAGCCTGCAGTGGGAGGGATACATGTGAAAAGCCACTCCATGAGCTTTTGTTCACATTGAGTACTGTGAACTGTCAGCAGCCACTGGAAATCCAGGCTGAGGTGCTCCAGGGATGGAAATGAAAGGAGAGCGCTGTAAACAGGCTTTACTCAACTGATCCCAGCATATACAGCGGTATGCCAGTGATATCAGATGCAATACCATATATGCCGGCAACTTCTTTGGAAGGTACTAAAATGAAGCATGTAATGACAGTCCTGCATGAAGAGAATTCAGTTTGCTAGAACCTTATTTCATTTTTAAGACATTTATTTTGTAAAAGTGGGTTAAAAGAACTGAACCTGCAAGCATTGCTCATCTTTCCAAATCATGTGTGAGAACTGTACTGCACGTTTTTCTTGGTCTCCTTACACTCACATTACCATGTCATGAAATACATTTGTGCAGTTAGGAAAGACTTTCTTGTAGGCAGGAGATCAAGAGATTCGACTCCTCAACAACAACGACTTCTCTAACACCCAGCAAAACTCCTCTTATGCCTTAGATCAAAGAAGTATGTAACATAAAGGACACTTTCTCAGAGAGATGCTCTAAAGACATTAAAGTCTGCAAAATGCTTGAAGGACTCTTCTAACTCCATTTAAGCAAATTTGACATATAAGACCCTGTCTGGTACCTTGATGAGCTACATATGTTTACCTTATGGTTAGTACAGAACTATTTCATAACCTGCTAGAGACTGAAAAATAGATTTATGGCACACATGAATTTGCTGGAACACATTTATAGCAAGTGTAGTAAGTAGGAGGTTGTAAAACTTGGACTGGGAATCTACTAGTCAAATCTCCCTTTAATATCATAGGAATGCTTTTGGCAAAATTTTAGGAGGTTGCTAGGGGAGGGGAAGAAAAGTCACTTAAGTTATTCCATATAAATTCCACACTGGTTGCAGCCTTTCAGATGTACTAAACTAGAAAACGTACCACTGCATATTAAATAACCAACAAATATACACACCAAAATCCATAGAACTGAGTCATATCACAAACCACAGATCAGGAAGTCTTCTCTTCCTCCAGCACCAAATCCCACAGTCCTCACATGGACATCAACTGGCATAAAACCTATTAAACTTAATTGTTGGAGAAGATAAGACACCTTACACATCTCATTCAAGGGTTATGGGTGTGGGAAGGAGGTGACTGAGGTTTCTTGATTGAACCCTTATGAACAGGTCTGTTGAACAGGGGAGTGGAATTTTGTGGCTGAAGTTAGGTAAGTGGGCATCTGCTTTCCAGGACACCACACCACACTGGATCAATAATGTTCTACAGGAAGTAAAGCCAGCTTGAAGCAATCACAACTTCTCAATTTTGTGTTGAATATAAGAATATAGAAAAACACGTTACAAATAAAAACAATGTAGTTGTACTTTATCAGAGAAATAGCAATGGGATACAGTCCTGATCTTTAGTTGCTCCCACTCTGAAAGAAGGTTAACAGATTAAAATTAGTGGGGCTTTTTGTCTACTTTTACAACACAAAAGAAAGCAAAATCACGAGACAGTACCACACACAGCACGCTGTACAAAACAGCTTTCAGCAATTGTGGGCTGTCTGAAAATAAGCACATACTAATTTTGTAGTCAATAGAGGGAGCCATCTGGCATTTTCCTTCTGCTGCTCATCAAATGTTTGAAATTCAAAGTTCATGGCTCTGCTAAGGGAAAGATTTGTGTCAGATCCAAACATACCAGTTAGTAAGTGCTGCAAAGAAGGGTTTGGATACCCAATTCACCCTCAGTCTCCCAGCCTTTAGCTAGAAGCTAAAATAATCTTGGAGAACATTATCTCACTTAGGTAAAGTACTTTGTCTTTGAAAGTAGGTTGGGAAGCAGGGTGGCAGAAATATCATCTTCACAAACTGTGGAACACATACGCAAGAACAGGTTTCTCCTTCTTTCAGGATGAGGTTTAAGAAGGAGTTCAGCAAACTGCTTTCTTCCTGTAACCGTGTTCAGCTTACAGGGATGCAACACATCCTCACAACCTTTGTGGTACAAACATTGAGTGCAGGAAGTTACACACCCTTAACATACAAATGCTACACTTATGGGTTCTCCTAACCTAGATCACTCACTGAGAAATCAGAATGAAACATAAGAGACTTTGCTCAATCCTTAATTATAAGGTGCTACAAATAAAATGTAACTGGATGGAATGTTGAGTAGGAACTGTCAGAAGACAGGCATGTAAATCAACCTTCAATGAATCTTCACGAGAGAAGGAGAGGCCAAAGCCAACCCTATCTTAATTTTAACAATACCCTCTTTCATCAAGGTGTCTAAGCTTCCTCTCCTAGTCTCAGCTGCTATATTACTTTACGGATACACTTCCATGAACACACCTAGTTATGATGAACAAGTATTTAGAAAAGCTAATATATATACTTTTACAGAAATGTAAGCTAATCAGGGTGAACAATCTTCTCAAAAAAAAAAATAATAATAGAGTCTGCACTTCCAAAAGAGAACCTAATCACAATGAATTTGCATGTTAGAAAACTAACCAAGCTCCACACTGAAGTCTTATGACTTCAGTTATACAACACTAGCTTCACCAGAGCCATGCCCGATTTGTATTGGGGAATGCAAAAATCAAACCAGGTTCAAGCATTTTCCTCTATATCGTCTTTTGAGATACTAAGACTTTACATGGTATGTCCATGTGCTTTTAAATCCTGTTGATTCATACCTCTCCAAACAGAAAACCTCACATTAAACTTTTTACTTCCATATTAAAAGAATCTGAAAGCCTCATACTACTAATAAAAAGCAATACAAAATCATTTCAACTCATTATAACCTTCCCCCACAACCTCATTAGAAACAGGTCAGGAATAAATCTTCCAACTTCCACTTCCAGCCTCCTGGCTTCCCATTGACTGGGCAAAACGAGAGAATCAGAATCCCCTATCAACGACAGGCTTTAGATTTTCTTATAAGGACTGCAGTCAAATGTCAGATGTTCTAAGCCCGTTCTAAATGTTATTCAGTACAACATAGACAGACATAACAGAGCTGCTGCTCCAAACAAACAGAACACACAGAGCACAGCCCCTTCAAGCATGCTGTCTAGTGACAGCAGAATAGCACTGTTACTGTATTCAATAAGAAGCCAGCCAGAAGTACAGACAGGATGTTTTTATTAGACACCACCTAAATCCTGGAGAATATTGCTTGATCTAAACAAATTCAATTAAGACAAGACTTTGTCTTTCTTATGGTTATCACATACAGAGGTTTCTTTCTAGAGACTTACTCATCGTTTTTCATTTGTTAAACTGTACAGTTTTACCGATTATTGTAACAATAATAACAGATGTGAACTTTTTTTTTTTTAAGACTTACCTCATATTGCTAGTCACATCAAACACTTACCATTAAACACAGCGCCACCTAAAACTGAACAGGTGCGCATCAGCCCTTGCTTACTGGTATGCTTTATTCAATTAAGCTTATGTATCTCAAAAGCAGGTCCTCTAAGGAAAGTAACATTGCTCATTCGCATTCTGTGGTGCTTGGTGAATCACTGCAGAGTGAGGTTCATTTTCTGTTTTTTATTTTTCACATACATTTCAATACTATTAACTCATTTCTGTTCTGTAACCCAAAAAATACCAGAATGAAGAACATTAAGCAAACGTCTTCACTTAAGAACAGAACAAGACTTAAAACCCAGTCAAAGGGAAGGAATATTCCCTCTCTCCATCTTAAAAGGTAGTAGAATGATTGTTGTGGGCAAGAGTCTGAATATAACTCATTTCTTTCACTGATTCCATTTAAAGAAATAACAATCCACTTTAGTGTTGCATCTTTATTTGAAAGTGACTTAAGAGTTTTGTTAACACAAATTTTTATACAAAATTGATACAGTGAAAAATAAACTTCAAAGGTTTCCTAGAGCAGATTACAGGCTGTAAGCTCATAATCAAATGCAATATTTAGAAAAATACAACCGGTTCAGTCATGTTCGCAGACCAGCATCAACTAATTCTGAGAATCTAGTTTTACTCCATGCAATCTAGTTTTACTACTGCGCAAAAAAAGCCCACCCAAAGCTTCACTTATTAAGAAAGGAGTCTTACTACCATTCTACCTCACTGCACTTCCAATTTATAGTCACAGTTTTGACAAACTAAAATAGAAACACATCAAGATTTCCAACGATATGTTCAATTAGTAACAGTCAAATTTTACATACCTGATGTTTTAAAGGAGTTTAAGAAGTCATGGACAACACGACATTTGGACAAAACTTTATGTATTGCAGTTTCCAAAGAACTCAGAAGTCCATTAAAGACAAAACAAAAAAATCCCAAACCCTGTAACAGTTTCTTTCAAAACCTACCATTTCAGCAGTTCAACTTCACACCTGCTAGGATCATAATTTTTTTTTTTTTAATGTCTACAGTACAATATCCTGTCACATGTACTGGCAGTATTAGTGAGATCCAGAAGATAAAAAACACCTTTAGAGTCCTGCAATTATTTTACCAGTCTTACCAGATGCTTGGAAGAATGTGAGACTGCTCGCAAAATTAATCATTTTTTTGTTTGTTTGCTTAACTTTTATTCTTACCTTTATCTGCAATCAGCTTTCTCAAATAGATAATCTATTTTGAGAACAAACTTTCTTATATACACAGTTCCTCAAACGCCCCATTTTGACCAGGGCAGGGAGGAAGCAGGGATGGGGTGAACTGTAAAAGCTTGGATCCATTCCACCCTTGCAGTCACATGGAAGATACTGTTCTTCAAATAGTAAGGCTGTAGAGAGCTACCAGACAAGAACAAAATAGTACTACTCCAACTATGAAAGTAACTGGTAGTGTAATTCTTGCACTTGCTATTCCCTGTATCCCATGAAGCAAAATGGTTCTTAATCATGCCATGTCATGCAATCGTATTATTCTTTGTAGAAGACTGAAAGGGTCTGTTTTCTCCTACCTGTTAGGCTTGCTTCTTACTTTATGATCCCTGGGCTCAATCTGAATTGCTTTGTTGTGGCCCTTCAAGTACATGTGCTAATTCCACAAAGGAACAGCATCAGTGTAAAAGGCTGCTAATCAGTAACCCCAGAAAATCTGCAACTTTAAGTATTCCCTGAAAATTGCAACTTCACTTCCTGTTCAGGTTCTGCCTTTTCCTCTCATCTCTGAAACACACATAAATCCTCCTTTATGACCCCTCTCCACCCTGTGATACTAATGTAAACAAAATCCAGTGATAGAATAATCAAGTTTTTGCCAGGGAAAAAGAAAAGCACCATACGGTTAAACCTCTGTTTCTTCCAAAAGAGTTACAGCAACTTCCAGAGACCAAAGTCTCATGCATACTATTGCTCAAAACCTTGCTCCCAGGTCCTCTGTATTAATGTACTCTGCAATGCTTTGAATCCTGGTATTAAAACGGAAGAGATATTGAACATTCTATGTGATTACAGAAACACTGAATATTCCTGTGAAATTCTATTTGTTATACTTGTGTGCAACAGACCTACTTTGTGCCTCGTGACATTTACAATGCAGTTAGTCCTCCTGCAAGGTCGATGAGTCATTTACTATTCATTGGCATTGAACAGTTTTGCCATAGCCACCTCTTCCAGCATCATAGTCTTGTCGATATTCATCTCGGACCTTACAAAGGAGAAAAAAGTAAGTCTGTGAAAGATGTACAGAAAAATATTTTATCAAAAACTGCTGCACCGTATTTCTCAAGAACGATTACACCATCAGACTATATAGGCAAACTAAGACCACTGTATCTAAGTGTCCACAAGAAGTTGACAAAGATGACAAAAGAGAAGCCAAAGCGGGCTTCACCGAAGCCCACAAAACCACATAAACCTTTTTAAAGGAATTGGGTATTATTAATTAAGACAGCTAAAGTGAAGGTGGCTAGTCTCATTCTTCAGCAGTAAAAGCATCTGCTACCTGCTCAGCTTTAGGTAAGTTAAGTGCCATCCTTTGTGTTCTTGACAATCTCACATTTTCTGGGCTTTATTACTCCAGACAGCCAACAAGTTTCTAAAAGTACTTTCAGTGAAATAAATGCATGAAAAAAGTTACATATTCTTAGTGGGTATCATCACCACAGGCAAAATATCTTTGGAATTAACACATATCACTATCTTTTAACAACAAGCCCGAAGTTGCTGTTTCTTAAGTTGTTCTGAGTGTATTAATTCAAATTGCAATTAATTGGCAAACTCACCAGTCCTTTAAAAACTGGACTGTACAACAACCTACCTGGCCGCCCGATCTTCCACGACCATACTGTCTACCCTCCTTAAAGCCTGCATCCCAGTCTGTCCTTATGATCCTGTCATCAAGTCTGGTTCCATTAATGTACCGCATTGCATTTTCAGCATCTCCTCTTGCATAATATCTTATAAAAAAGTTAAAGAAAAAAAAAAAAAAAAAAACAGGCTTACAGGCTTCTAATTTCAGCATGTGGGAAGAACAAATATATCCCATGAGCTGCAAAACCAAGTATTTGTTTGAATCAGGTTCCTGCTAAGATATTTTTAAAGGTGCCTCCCATTACGAAGCTACAGGGGCTAAGAAAAACTAACATTACATCAGAGTAATGTGCAGGAATCCAAGCATCAAGTTGTGGAGCCACACTCTCTCCCAAAAGCACCAAGGTACGTTAGCAAGCAAGAAAAGAGAAGCCCCACATATGTTCCTGTCATGTCCAGCCGCCATCACCTCAGCATAACAGAGCGATCCTCAGTGACACTTTGGGCCAAGTGCATCAGTCACTTAATGTACCAACAAAACCCCCAGACACGTGCTCACACTTACAGGAACCCACTTTCCCTTGGACACCAAGGACAGGTTCTTCCTGTAGAGCTGGACTGCCTGCAGGAGCAGGTACTGAAGGGCTGAAGAGGGCCTAAGGGCTCTTGCCTTCCACCCGCCATGCTGCCCAGAATCATAGGGTTGGAAGGGGCCTTAAAGCACATCTAACACCAACCCCCTGCCATGGGCAGGAATACCACCCCCTAGATCAGGCTGGCACCTCCAGGGACAGGGCACCCACATCGGGACACCTCAGTCGCTTTGTGCTCAGCAGCTCCCCCACAACCCAGGGCCCCCAGCACAAGGATACTCCACGAAGCAGAACCCGCAGGCAGTTTTTTTCACTTTGTCCAGCCCCATGATGATCTTCTTGATGTCACCACTCTTGCCGAACAGCTCGTGGATCTGTTCCTCGGTGGTGTAGAAGGACAGGTTCCCCACGTACAGTGTGCAGCTCTTCCGCAGCAGCCGCTCCTGGTCATAACGGGTGCCCTGCGGGACGGCCGCCAGGTCAAGCCATCACACGACCGCCCCGTCACCCCACCGGCCGGCCACTCGACCGCCGGGTCACGCCGCCGCCCGGCCGCCCACCCCATCGCCCGGCCGCCAGGTGACCCCGCGCCCCGGCCCCGCTCCCGCTGCCCACCCGGAAGTGCTGGTCACGGTACTGGCTGAGGTCCACGTAGGAGTCGCTGCGCAGGATGCTGAGGCTGCCCCCCGAGCACATGCTGCCGGTGGCGGGGCGCGGCGCGGCTCTCGCGAGACCCGCAGCCGCCGGGGCGGTGACGGAGGCGAGGGGGCGGTGACTCTCGCGAGAGTGCTCGGTGCCGGGGCGGGCGCGGAACGAGTATGGTGCTGCGGCGGCTGCTGCTGGTGCTGATGAGCGACTCGCGGCTCGTGCAGAAGCTCTCCGAGGCGCCGCCCATCCGCGCCGCCGCCCGCCTCACCGCCAGCGCCCTGAGCCGCGGCCAGCTGAGCGCCCGCCGCGCCGCGCGGGAGCTGGGCCCCGGCCTGGCCCGCCTGAGGGACGCCTTCCTGCGGTTGCCCGGCGGATGGCCGGGAACGCCCGGCAGCGGGAGGGGCCGCGGCGGCCGGCCTGGGGCCGAGCCCTGAGCGGCGGGACGGAGCGGGAGGAGGAGCAGGAGCAGGAGGAGGGCCGGCGGGACGGAGGAGAGGACCGCCACCGCCGGACAGGAAGAGCCCCGGCGTGACGAGGAGAAGCTGCTGCCATGATCTTAAGCGCCGGCCCGCACTCTCCACAGGACTCGGCAACACGCAGAGGACGGACTCAGCGTTAAACATCACCCAGGATACTGTCAGCATAGTCACTTTAAATGCTTAAGAAACTTGAAATAAAGCCACATTTCACACCGGAATTCCGTTAACAGTTCCTGTCTGTACAACAGTAATGCTCTACATTTGAATGGCAACTTCAATACAAAAAGCTCCGAGAGTGCTTGGTGATGAGGATGATGGTGATGGATAGGATAATGCCCTGCTTTACAGGTGCTTTACAGGTGGGTGCGGGAGTTTGGCAGATATCCTAAAGGCACACCTCCAGTCTATGGTAGCAAGAAGGGTTTAAGAAAAAAAATAAAAAGTCAAATACTGCTATCCTAACTATAAATAGATTTAAAAAATTACTCCTGTAATCCACAGGGCTTCTTTACTCTCATCGCTGTTTCTGACACTGTCCATGAAACTAAAATAGCCGTCCCACTGTGTGTTTTACTATGTCCAGCTGCCTAGATGCCTGGTTAACTTGGGAGGGAGGTTTCCAGTCTTTGTATCACTCCAGGTGAAAGAACCTTGCAAATCTGATGAGATGCATGGTTTCCTGTACTGCTGATAAATTAAACTTCCTGCCAACAAGACAGGTGTGCACGGAAGGAAAACCTGAATCTGTGGTATAAGTGATAAAAGTAGCAGGTGAGACAAAAGCAGTGTAATGTCACTCTGAATTAGTGTTTGTAGCGAAGAGTCTCTTCCTGGCTCCATTTCAGGTTACCTGTGGAGCGGTGGAAGTGTCATGTTATGGAACTGGTGCTTCATCAACTCTGAACAGTTTCAAGATCTACCCTGCTTATACAGCCAGAGATTGTAAATTTCAAAATAATTTTGAAATTTTAAAGAAAGCTGTTTAAAGACAGCTCAAAACAGTAAATGGGATGTGGAATACAAGCTGCGGCACAATACTGTTGTCCCAGTGTAAAAGAGCAAAGAGGAAATTAACTTGGAAAATACAGCTGGTAAGTGTCAAGATGCTTTCATAACTTCTTCACTACTGGATCAGTACAAACACACATGCAACCCCTCTCCCCCTACCTCACCAAAAAACATGCATCTTCACTATCCAGGCTTGTCAGTAATGAGGGATAAAGGATCTTACAGCGGACATGTAGGGGAGATTTTTAACATGAAATGCTTTATGAGAGAGAGAGATGTTCCTTAAAAAATCTAGGTTGAATATTTAATTTGGAAGATAAGAGGCAAATCCTTCATGTGTTTTTTTCTTAGCCTCCCTTTAGACGCTGGTATCAACAATTCTTGTCTCTGTTGAAAAACTAGCAAATAAGGTCTTATGAAGTAGTATGGACGAAGAACTGCAAACAGCTTTACTGCCATTGCAAGCAGAAAGAATTAGTGTCAGATTCAGTTCATAGAGAGAGATGTTACAAATGTACCGAATTAGTATCTCCCTCCAGGTTAGGATGTTTCTGCATTCAAAGTTCTAAATGTTTTGAACTAAAATGTTTGGTCATGCTGCAGTATCCTACTTTAAAATGGAACTGGTCTCTATTAGGGCACTAGGGCTATGATCCATCATTCCGACTAAGCTGGGAGCTGTCACTGAAAGGTGAGGGGGGCACAGGGAATGCGACTCCTCCGTGGTAACCTCCACACACCCCTGCAACAGAACTGATGCAGTTCAGAACCTTGCCATCAACCAGTTCAGAGATCCATCTCGTCAAATGCATAAAAAGAATTGAGCCCCTCCAAGGTGCCAGTTTTCTGTCTGCGCAGCCCCTTGAATCGAGCATCACTGGACACAGAGCCACCTGAGAGCAATGAAAGCTGTGACGCTCACCTGGAATGCAAAAAGGACCTGCCCCATTTCAGGAGCTAAGCAGCAGACAGGCTTAGTCACATCAACCAGTGACCTTGCATTGCTGTATGTAATACTTGTGCAGAATTTCCACAGGAATGAAACTGGCAAAAACAATGCTTGGATTTTAGGATTTAGCATAAGTGCCTATGCTGAAGCATCTTCCGAGTTCTAAGTCAGATTCTGTTAGATTAATACTGGGGATTTTTCAAGACAGAACCACCTAAGAGCACCTCAGACAATAATATCATGATGCTGATGCCTATATTGGGACTGCAGTCTGGTCTAATGAGAGTGAGGAGATTCTGCATAGTCCAGTAACCTCTCTCCAGCAGCAATAGCGTTGATGTCTGTTATCAGAAACGCAGTCCCCAAGCCCTCTATCTGAGTCTGTAAGAACTTTTAAAGTATATCTCACCTGAAAAGAGCTAAGCTTGAATCACAGTTTTTGTGGACTCTGAGTTTACCCCCTCTCATCAGGAAAATTACACAAGTTCTTAAGAAACACCACAGGGACTGAATGACCCACATCTAGTGAGAGCTGGCTATCCTGAGGAGTATACAAGCTTGAAGAAAGGGAATTAAGAGAATCAGGGAGCTCGCAGGCACTGCCCATACTGAGCATGGGACTGTGCCAAGGGGGGTCTGACAGCACATTTGTGTGCAGAGCCAAAGTGCAGTGAAAAACTATCACATTGTTCTAACATCCAAGGGCTCTAATGATCTCTGCCTAGCTGAAGGATGTATAGTCCTAGCTGACTTCTCCAATTTTCACTGAAGAGGAAGGATATTTGTGGTGGGTCTTCCATTGATAAGTGTGGAAAGATCAAAGTCTCATTCTGAAGTGAGACACCACACTTTGTAATTGTGGCTCTGACTGTTCCAGGGATTATAACAAATAAATGGCAGTCATTGCAAGTAAAATTATTTGCTTGCTGCCCTACTGTTTGGCAGAGGGTTTCTTCTTCAGATCCAGCCATATCAATTACTTCTATATGTGTGTCTTTTTTTTTTATATTAAGCAGAGACCTAGGAGGCATGTAGGTGTGAGCGAAGAGTAGAGTATAGTGTCTTGTATGGTTTGAGGACCCTGGAGAATGCATGAGATGTTCCAGGTGAAACAGACATGGTATCAGTCCCCCCTGGTGTAGCCACCCAAACACCAAAGCCCCAAGAACATTGAAAATAATAATGACAGGTTTCCACTTCATAGCTCTATCCTGTGATGTGCTGAACAGGACTAATGGCAAGATGAGAGGAATGAGAAAACGAGGTTCTTGGTGACTGAACAGGGAGAGGAATGCCAAAGGAACAAAATAAAACAGCAATAATTTTGGATTGCCCTCAGAATGCACAGATATCCTAGGTGACCCACAGTAGTATGATTTGACCCGCATTAATTGATAGATGTATTTCTTTAGCATTTTAAAACCAGCACCAATGGCCAGAATATGTAAGATCCCAAAGAGCATTATTCCATTGACGGTAAAATGCGTAACTTGTGGGTGACTTCCATGCTGCGCAAGATTATGAGGATTGAGATTATAGCTTAGAAAATTTAAAGGGGTTACTACCATTTTGTGATTCAATTGAGCTATTACATCAAATAGGCTGCTCTTGTTAATGCTGTAGAAGTTGTCTAAGCCCACAGAGGTAAAATATAAGGTGTCAGCTGTTATGAAAACAATGGCAGTAAAACATGCACATGTGATTAGCTTCAGTAAGGGGTTTATGATAGTTTTAATGCTCTTTTGGGAGTCAATATTTAAACCTGTCCAGTAAAGCAGGGGCATTAGCGCAAATGCCAAAAAAGTTGGCCTATTGAAAAACCCAGCAGTTGTTACAATACCTATGAGAGGACTGCTTGTAGGCTTTACTGAGCTGCTGTCAGATTTGTTGGAGGAAACCAATACCAAGAGAAGAGCAAAGAGAAGTCCTTCAAGTGTGTTTGTAAATGTTCTTGTGTAAAATACAAGAGTGACATATGATCCAGCCAGAAGTACCAGTGCTTTCCATGGATCTGCTTCCCAGAAAGGAGCTAATCGATATACGCTATAGTCAAGTACAAAAGAAAAGATTGTAAAGAGCAGGCGAGGTGATACAAGAAGGGTGTAGCTGTTGATGCAACTTGAACATACGTCCAGCTGCTGCAAAGACTTGACCACCCAGTAGGTAACTCCAGATGTCATTAATGGGAAAACAACTGTTCTGCAAGGAGAGCTGGAAAGGAACTCCCAAGGGTAATAGACCTGTAGGTTTAAAATATCTCCTACAAAGGAAGAAAGAAAGAAAGAAAAAACAAACATACATAATATATTTTATTCAGTAATTCGCCAGTAGGGAAACAACTTAGTGTAAAAGGCATCATGATGCCGCGCAGTCCCTAAATCTTTGGGACTACTGTTAACCATGAATTTTTTAGGATCACACCGTTAATTTTAACCAAGTTTCGGGACAGAACCACATCTCTTAGGGCAGCACGGCTCCGGCCAGCGCTTACTTGGCAGCAGCTGCCACAGAAACCAGACCACCAGTGGTGGCCGCCGGGCTCCCCGCTGCCAGCAGGGGCGGCGCAGCAGAGGGGCGCCGGCAGCTCCCCGCCTCAACTGCCGCCTTAGTGTCCCCCAGCCCTGGACCATGCCCGGGACCATCACCGGGGGACCGGGGCAGCGCCCACGAGCGGCGGCGCGGCCCCCTCACGTCCCGAGGCCCCGCGGCTGCCGCTGGCACCTCCCTCCCCTGGGGCCTCCCCGCCCCCCCCCCCGGCCGCCTTACCTGCCATGACTTCGGGTGACTGGAAGAACTCGTCGGGGTGCAGGTAGCCGGCCTGCGGCAGCAGACACCAACCCGCCCGCAGTGCTGCCAGCAGCGCCCACAGCCGCCGCGCCGCCATCTCCCGACCGGACCGGACCGCACCGGACCGCCGGGGACCCCGCCGCGCCGCCAGGGGGCGCCCGCCTAAGGCACCGTCATGGCGTAGCGGCCGGGCGCGCAGGCGCGGGGCGCTGAAGGAGGACCACAAGATGGCCGCTGCTGAGGGAGAATAGCCAAAGGGAGTTGCCTCCTCCAGGAGGATGGCTCCTGTGAGAAACTCTGTGTAGCCAATGTAATATACAATAAGTGTTTGTTCATTGAAGAATGGGGGTAGTGAAGGTTTCCTGCTGAAATAGGGAGTTGTGAAATGCCTGCCAACTGCTTAGCTCTGTCTTTTGTTTAAAGACACTGGTGCAAAACTCATGTAACAACTTTCTGATAAGTTGCTAAACCAGTGTAACAACATTCTGCCTTCCTGAACCACAACGAAGAGGAAGACTACAGCCTTCATCTTCACGACCACCAGAGGAACTGAGATAAAAGGGGACTCTGGTGGAGGTGAGGTGCACGCCGTTGGCGGAGCAGAGACTCCCCGGCCACCCAGCACTGTTTTGCTTGCTGATTGCTTACTCAATAAACTCGATACTAAATTTCATAACGCCTCCTATAAATTATTTGGGGGAGAAACTTATAACAGCCAATAACATAGGCTCAGGCGAGGATCTCAGTGAAGTAGTAATTTATCCACGATTGCAATGGCAGGAGTCCCACAAGCAAGAGCGCACCTACTAGTTACTAGTTCACTAGTAACACAATTTATATACTTTTTTGATGACCAGGACCCTCCCGTGTTTCACACATTGACTGGGTAATCCAGGTTCATAATCTATCCGATGCTTCACAGACAATACATGACCTTCAGTTGCCAGCCTGTTAAATTTCAAATTTCTTTTGACTTTTTTACTGTTTGAAGTTGTAATGTTTCTTCACTTATCTGATTTGACTTGACACTGTGATCTTCACCTAATTGCTCTAAGGAGTCCAGTTGTCTGCATTTTACAAGATTGTCTGTTAAGCTTTCTTATCACTGCAAGCATATCTCAATACCACATTCCTTCCCTCTAAACAATGTAACTCTGTGCAAAATAACATTTTTATTCCCACTGTTAGGGTTAAGAAACGTTTCTTGGTAATGGGATGGGAGATTCATAGCCAAATGTTATCGTGTATATAATAAAGGAAGGCATAAATGTTAGAAGGATGGAGCAGAGACAAGACGGGCCTTGAGAGATAGAACAGGAACAACTTGAGCCTTGTTAAAAATATAAGATGGATAAGGTGGGTTAGGACTGAAGCCAAGAACTAATTAAAGTCAAGAACTGAAAAGGAGCTTGCACCAAGGGAAAAGGTGAAAAGTTTAACCCTGAGGATGACTCCTTACTTCATCTGGACAATCCCCGCGACGACCACCAGAAAACACCATGCATGCGTGAATGGGAAGAGAGATAATTAGCATACTAAGCAAGGCTGATATTGTAAATATTAATGAATACTAATGAATATGTAACTTTTAGGATATTAATAGCGATCAGGATGTAACAGGAGGGAAGCCAGATTTAGGCGCCTGCCCCTGGTTTCCAGCGCTGAATAAAGCACCTTCATATAATCACCTTGTGGTTATGTGTCTGCTACGCTAACACCACAATTCCCCCCTTTTCTTCTTTATAAAATGTTGATTTTTGCAAACCTTTTCTCTAAGGTGTAATTTAGTAGGTATCTTCCTCTTCTTCACTTTCTTTGCTTTCCATGCCTTCTATTATCATCATCTTATCTAAGTAAGGTGGTGGCTCTGTGATTATTTGTTTCAATAATGCAGGTTCAGTTAACCACGGTACTAATCCTCTTACACAGGGGATAATACAACAACCAATGACTGTCAAAACTTCTGCTACTACAATCAAGGATGTAAATGTGAACACTACCCTCCCTTTCCATTTACTAAACCAAGATTCCAACCATCCGGTGATAGAAGTGTCCCTAATTTTTCTGCCAATTCACTGGCAAGGGTGGTAAGCCCTTGCAATGCTCTAGTTACTGTGCCATCTGGGGCAGTATTGTTGGGTATAAAAGTGCAACAATGGTTGCTCAGTGTCACACACACACCTCCTCTCTCTACGAGCATCATATCTAATGCTATTCTGTTTTCCGAAGCCATTTTGCTGGTGGCATCTAGTTGTTCAGCGATGCCTCTTATCCCATCCCTTGTATAATTTGTGAATCTCTGCTGATTATAATAAATATAATTAATCCAATCCACATTCTTATTGATTGCTACCCACCAGAACAGTGACTCAAACCCTGCAGCAATTTGATTCCTGTCTTTCTGTTTGTTCATTGGGAACTCCTCTGGGCACCCCAATAGAATCTATGTATACTCTATCATCAAATGATACTCCTAAGCTTCTTTTACTACTGGGTATTTCTGATGTTTCCTTTTCAAATGCCAGGGTGAAGGGTATAGCTAATTGAACAAGTGCACAAGTGCCTCCCCAGTTAGATGGTAGGGTGGACCCTCCACAGTACCACCAGAGATATGCCCTGGGGATCTCAAGTCTTGAGCACTTTCCCATCAAGTCCTTGGTAGCATTCAAGGTCCTCGTGCACAAGGCAAATTCTCTCAGATGCCGGATAACACTCACAACCTGCCGTGAGAGGCAAGCTCTGTGGTTACCTATAGCTGTACAGAATGCAGGGCGAACCCTGATATTGCTATCACACAAGGGAGGGAACAGGCCTCATTTCCCCAGGCAGTCTTGGTACAATGCAATCATACATCGCATTCCCCAGGAACCCTTGGTCCATCTCAGTGGGAAGGGCACTATCTGGGCAATTGGTCGTCCCAAGGCACAAGTATAGCAATTGCTATGGTTGAGATTCTGGACAGTATATTTGGCCCATTCTATCCAGGCATTCACATCCCCATACCCTGTTTCAATCTCAAATGTTTGAACTGTTGCATTTCAAAGAGGGCCTCCTGTTTTCTCTCCTGGTTTCTCCTTGAGTTTCTCCCTTTCTCTGATGGCAATAGAGGATCATTTCCATACAGCTATTCCCAATCTGGCTGTTGGGTCTCTCCCACTTATTTGTTCTCTCTGCTCAATTGTCATTGGGCATTTAAATCTCCACGAGCTAACACCTCACAAGCATCAAACGTGATGGATTGTGGTACATAACCCTCTGTCACATTCACACATATTTTGACGGGGTATCCTGTCTTACTATTATCTGGTCATGCCTTTTCCAAGTTGCCAGTTGACCAAGGCCTTCTCTGAGGCCTAAATCACTAGAAACTAAATTAATAGTTGATTTTGCCCTGTCATTATTTTTAACCCTTAGGTTTCCAAATAATTATGAATACAAAGAATAAGATATATGTACACTACTACTAGAACAAAAACCCCTTGGTAGTACTTTGATTCGCTATAGGCCGGTCCTTTCTTCCAATCACAAGTCACACTCTTTAGTTACCTGTGAAAATAAAAGGTTAGTTTACAATTGTAAGCTTTTATCCTGCTCAGAATCCATTATGAGATTTTTCTTTTTGATTTTAACTTTCAACAAGTCTTCTGTAGGAATAGCTTCCCAGGTACTAGGGTTGACGGATGCCTTCACTCGAGTATAGTGAGTCCAACCTTTTTCCACAGTTCTTACGGCTGTTTCCGTGGTTAGTAATGTCCTTCTCATTCAGGCTTGAGTCGATCCTTTTCCAGGTCTGAATCAGGACCCAATTTCCTGGTTGATGGTGGTGAATGGGGAATTCCAAAGGTGGGGTTTGAGCCAACAGCCCATGGGTCCTGAGAGATGACAAAGAGGACAACCCCAGAGTACAGTTCTTAAGAAAACTCTCTTGTTTCAAATTGTGGTATCTCATCCCTTCTGCCCAGATGGGGTAATCCAAACAGCATCTCCTTTCTTGGTGCTGTTTGAACCTGTAGGACTGCTAAAGGTAAGCATTTTACCCAAAGAAGTTAGGTTTCTAATACTAATTTAGTTACTTGCTTCTTTAATGTCTGGTTCACTCACTCTACCTTCCCACAAGAGGAGGGGTGCCAGGGGGTGTGAAAATCCCATTCAATCTCTAAGGCCTGCATTAACCCTTGCAGTACTTGTGAAGTGAAATCACCTCCTTGATCAGAATCAATGTTTTCAACTATCACATATCTAGGGACTATTTGCTCCAGTGGTACCTTATTCGCAGTGGCAGATACCGAGGGGAAAGCTTACACCCATCCAATCATGTGGTCAATTAGGACAAACAAGTATTTAAATCTCCCCACGTTAGGTAACTCAGTAAAATCTACCTGTATACTCTGGAAAGGTCAAATCCCTGGTTCCCGTCCCCCTCTAGGTGGGTTATGGATGACCTTTTTATTTACCTTTTGACATACGGTACATCCTCTGCATATTTGCTTCACTAAAGTGTATATTCCTACAGAGACATACTTTCTTAGCACAACATCACACATTGCTTGCACCTCCCAATGACTCTCTTGATGTAAAACAGTTAATATTTGCCTCATTGGTGCTTTATTCAGCATTTCTCTCCCATCAGGAAGTATCCATTTTCCTTCAGACTTCATGGTTCCTGATTCCTTAAAAAAAATTATTCTCTTAAAACTTTTTAGTTTTCAGCAATTCCCTGTATCCTCTCTGGATTTATTCTTCATTTTCCCTCAGACATTAGATGCCTTATATACTTGAGTTCTTTTTCTACATATTGTAATTTATTTTTCAATACTCCCAAGCCCTGTTTTCCCAGAAAGTTGAATAGCTTGTTAGTAGCTTCCTTCACAACTGTTTTCTCCTGTCATGACAATAAAAGATCATCCACATATTTGTAACAGTAATAATTCTCTAGGGACAGTGTTAATTGCAGTCCCTGTCTCCCTTCCAGGAGCGACTGCTGCTGCTAACGGTGCAATATTAAGATTATAGGGAGCATAACTTGGCTCCTTCTCTGAAAAAGGAATCTTATTGTTTACATATAAATGTAAAGCCTGAATTTTCATCAGACCCGTATTTTGGCCAAAATACTGCTGTTTCCTTAATTGGTTCTTTTGTCCAGACTGATACACAATTTTTAACCTTTTTTTTTTTTTTTTTTTTTTTTCTATTATCATCTCCTCTAATGTTGAGATTATTTTTCCAATTTATCATTCTTCAGGAAGAACTGCCGGTAGGCACTCCCCCAGGGATATCTCCCTGTCCCCTGGAACTCATATTTCCCATTTTTCCTAGCCCTTGTCAGTGTGCTGCTACAGAAATTTCTCTCCTGCAGGGTAACACACACTAATGTTCCCATTCTGGAAAATGGGGGTGTACTGCTAAGCACTTACCCATGCAAGGGGTACTGCATACCTATGAGTTTAGCAGATTCCCTGTGTACTCCCAAGCACTTCCCCGTGCAAGGGTTACTGTACACCAAATTTCCCTGGTGTACTGCCAAGCACTTCCCCGTGCAAGGGCTTACCATACACCAAATTTCCCGAGACACTTCCTTTCTCTCCCTTATCTCACACTTTGTCCGTCTCTGGCTGCGCCACTCGCAGAGCTACAGAACCATGGATCAGGACTCCATACTCACTTCGTATAAAAGTACGTCTCAATCACACATCACACAGAGTCTCACCCGATCCCCAAGGCAATACTTAATATTTCTTACCTTGGTCTGTGCACAGAGTTACCGGATCAATTCTTAAACCCAGAGTGCCTACCTTCTTCCCTTCCCCACTACTTCATGGATCCTGCCTCTTTAATCAGTCTCGGGCCCACTGTCAGCTCTCCGCAGAAACGCCACCATAGATGCTCAGGACCGCTGAAATCAGCGGGGCATGCCTTCCTGCTGCTGCGGTGGTGGGGCTCCCTGGTAGGTGACCGGATCCCAGATGAGCCCTCAAATTGTGAGAAACACTGTAGCCAATTACTTAGGCTTAGGCGAGGATCTCAGTGAAGTAGCAATTTATTCGCGATTGCAATGGCAGGAGTCCCACAAGCAGGAGCACCTATTAGTCATATAGTATAGTTTGTATACTTTCTTTCTTGACGACTGGGACCCTCCCTGTTTCCCCGTTGACTGGGTAATCCAGGTTCAAAACCTATCTGATGTTGCCAGCCTGTTAAATTTCAAATTTCTTTTGACTTTTTTTACTGTTTGAAGTTGTAATGTTTCTTCACTTATCTGATTTGACTTGACACTGTGATCTTCACCTAATTGCTCTAAGGAGTCCAGTTGTCTGCATTTTACAAGATTGTCTGTTAAGCTTTCTTATCACTGCAAGCATATCTCAATACCACATTCCTTCCCTCTAAACAATGTAACTCTGCAAAAACAACATTTTTATTCCCACAGAGGGGAAGGGGCTTTTCCTCAGGGTTGTGAGAGAGGGAGTTAGGAGGATCTTATAAAGTAGAGATAGAGCATTGATGGCATTAAACTAGGATGGTACTTAGTGTCTTTGCTAACTATGGTGCATTATGCAAATTAACTAAAGCAAGAAGCCTTGGGCCCCTTACCAAAGTCAGTCTCCTAATAAGAGTGTGAGCTTATCTTAAGAAACTGGTAGAAACTGGACCTGCGGATGGACAAGAGCCAAGCAGCAACTGAGTCTGCGCAGGGACAAGAGGTCAACTAGCGGTGACGAGGAAGAGTCATCAACCTTCATCCCCATGACCCCCAACAACCACCACAAGAATACACTGCGCAAGCGCAGATGGGAGTGACTCGCGAAAAACTGACTCCACAATCAGTAAGATTGTAAAGTAGGTATGTTTTATTCAGCACTGGGCAGCACGGGGGGTAGTCCCACCAAAGTTGTGTGCAACAATTTGCTTGCTTGCATTCTCTTTTATCCCCTAAAATATTACATATGCATTAAGTTTTGCAACACACCTATACATATTCATTTCCTAGCTCTGCCTAGCCCCACTTTGTATGCTAATTATCAGTCCTTCTGCGCTTGTGTAGTACTCTCTAGTGGTCGTCCAGGTGGTCGTCGGGATGAAGTAAGACGTCTTCATCAGAGTTGAACTTTTCACCTTGTCTCCCTGCACGTGCTGAGTCCTTGGTCACAATCTGGTCCATAAGGTTGGTTTGGTCCAGTTCTCAGGATCCATGGGACTCCTGTTATCTCAAGGCCTTGTGTGTTTGACATCCTTTATCTATCCTTTTATAAACAGTCTTTCTTACCTCTGAGCCCTTGCTCTCAGTCCGAACGATAAGGTTGGTTTGATTTGGTTCTTGGAGCCCCAGGGGCTCATCTGGAGGCTTAAGCGCAGCACAGGCACAAATACACTGCAAATGTAGCACATATTAAGCAATGAGTGTTGTCTATATGTTTATTCTTAACCAGTCACTCTCTAATTTCTAATCCCATGTTTCAGGAGGAGTTTATGGAAATGACTCATTGGAACTAATTTTAATATGAAGTGGGGACAGATTATGAATATGTATAGATGTATTGTGAAACTTCATGCATATGTAACTCTTTACTGCATGTAACGAAGGCAAGTTGCCGTGTCAGGTGCGCACGACTTTGGCAGGTCTACCCCCCCCCCGTGCTGCCCAGCGCTGAATAATAAACGTATCTACTTCACAATCTTACTGACTGTGGAGTTCGTTTTCCGCAAGTCAGTTGGGGCTGGAGGGGATGGGGCTTTTTTTCAGGGTTGGGGCCGGAGAGGTTGGGGATTTTCTTCAGGGTTGGGACCGGAGGGAAGGGGCATTTCCTCAGGGTTGGGGCCGGAGGGAAAGTTCTGTAAACGCATAAAGCTGTGCGTGGCAGTTGTTTGTTTGTTTTATCTCGATCATCAGCGCTGCTCCGGGAAGCTCTGCCTGCCGCTCTGCTTCGGCGCATGCAAGGAGCCGGCCGGCTCGCCTAAGGAGGCGGAGCCGGGCGGCACTGCAGGACCCCTACTCGCGGCAAAATGGCGGTGCCCTTTTCCCAAGCGGGAACCGCTCACGGCTGGGCTGGACTCGGGACGGGACGCCACGCCGAGGCGCGGTGTCACGACGATGTTGGTGGTCGGTGCCGCCCCGGGGCGGGACGAGGGGAGGCGAGGCGGCGGGCAGTCGGGGCGCCACGCGATCGGCGACTTCTGTGGAAAAGGTCCTTCTATGGGGCGGGGGCGGCGCCGCGCCAAGGGGGGCGGGGGGGAGGTGTGGGTGCGGTTTGTGCACTTGGCCGACCCCTCTCTGGACTGCTCCGTCCCGAGGCATGCTGGGAGCTGTAGTTCTGTGGTGCCGGGCGGCCACGTTGGCTCCGGCGTGCGCGGTCGATCTTTCCCCGAGCCGGGGCCGGGCCGTGCGCGGGGATGTGCAGGTTGCCGCTGCCTGCGAGCGCGGTTGCTGGCGGTGAGGCGAACGCGAGCCTTCAGGGGTGCCTCCCCGGAGCGTCGGGCCGGGAGGGGTCGAGGGTGAGGCGGCTGGCGCGGGTTCTTGCTGCGCTTGATCGTTGGACTGCGCCTCGGAGGTTTTCCTCTCCCTGCGTTCTGACAACCGGCTCTCTCCTTTTTCTGCGGTTCACCAGGGCAGAAGCAGCTCCCCGCTGCTAGGACCCCTGTGGGGTTTGTTGCCGAGCGAAGGTGGTGCACGGGGTAAAAAGCCCGAGGAAGGCTGCAGCCGGCGTGCTGTAGTCGCAGGTTTCCCAGGAGAAAGAGCAGCCCGTCTGTCCCAACTGTCCAGGTAAGTCGTAGCGACCTTCGGGTGAAATCGAGGTGTGAAGGTGTTAGTAAAGGTTGGACTCAAATATTTAAGTAACCATGGTGATGGGATAGGTTAGGTAACTCCATGTTAAGGTACTGCAAATAGTTAAATAATAAAGTTAGGAGTGTCTATAATACACTCTGTCGTAAGAACTATAATCGTATATTAATTACATATATATAAATAATCCCGAGGGTACTGAGAGAACTGGCAGAGGAGCTGGCCAAGCCGCTTACCATCATTTATCAACAGTCCTGGCTATCGGGGGAGATCCCAGTTGACTGGCGGCTAGCAAACGTGACGCCCATCTACAAGAAGGGCCGGAGGACTGACCCGGGAAACTACAGGCCTGTCAGTTTGACCTCAGTGCCAGGGAAGCTCATGGAGCAGATTACCTTGAGAGTCATCACGCAGCACTTGCAGGGCAAGCAGGCAATCAGGCCCAGTCAGCATGGGTTTATGAAGGGCAGGTCCTGCTTGACGAACCTGATCTCCTTCTATGACAAAGTGACACGCTGGGTGGATGAGGGAAAGGCTGTGGATGTGGTCTACCTTGACTTCAGCAAGGCTTTTGACACCGTTTCCCACAGCATTCTCCTCAGGAAACTGGCTGCTCTTGGCTTGGACTGGCGCACGCTTCATTGGGTTAGAAACTGGCTGGATGGCCGGGCCCAAAAAGTCGTGGTAAATGGAGTCAAATCCAGTTGGAGGCTGGTCGCTAGTGGCGTTCCCCAGGGCTTGGTGCTGGGGCCGGTCCTCTTTAATGTCTTCATTGATGATCTGGACGAGGGCATTGAGTGCACCCTCAGTAAGTTTGCAGATGACACCAAGTTAGGTGCGTGTTTCGACCTGCTCGAGGGTAGGAAGACTCTGCAGGAGGATCTGGATAGGCTGCACCGATGGGCTGAGGTCAACTGCATGAAGTTCAACAAGGCCAAGTGCCGGGTCCTCCACCTGGGGCACAATAACCCCAAGCAGAGCTACAGGCTGGGAGATGAGTGGTTGGAGAGCTGCCAGGCAGAGAAGGACCTGGGAGTGATGGTTGATAGTCGGCTGAATATGAGCCAGCAGTGTGCTCAGGCGGCCAAGAAGGCCAACAGCATCCTGGCCTGTATAAGAAGCAGTGTGACCAGCAGGGCTAGGGAGGTGATCGTCCCCCTGTACTCGGCTCTGGTGAGGCCGCACCTCAAATACTGTGTTCAGTTTTGGGCCCCTCGCTACAAGAAGGACATCGAGGTGCTTGAGCAAGTCCAGAGAAGGGCGACGAAGCTGGTGAGGGGCCTGGAGAACAAGTCCTACGAGGAGCGGCTGAGGGAGCTGGGACTGTTCAGCCTGGAGAAAAGGAGGCTCAGGAGGCTCTCTACAGGTACCTCAAAGGAGGCTGTTGCGAGGTGGGGGTTGGTCTGTTCTCCCACGTGCCTGGTGACAGGACGAGGGGGAATGGGCTTAAGTTGCGCCAGGGGAATTTTAGGTTGGATCTTAGGAAGAACTTCTTTACCGAAAGGGTTGTTAGACATTGGAACGCGCTGCCCAGGGAAGTGGTGGAGTCACCATCCCTGGAGGTCTTTAAAAGACGTTTAGATGTAGAGCTTAGGGATATGGTTTAGTGGGGACTGTTAGTGTTAGGTCAGAGGTTGGACTCGATGATCTTGAGGTCTCTTCCAACCTAGAAATTCTGTGATTCTGTGGTTCTATGTATATAAGTAATTACAATATATTTGGAGAATATCCAGAACACCTGCACAATGGGCTTATAACGCTAGCCATGGCAATTATTTAGTACACAGTGTCTGTATGTATCAAGGTACCATGAGAAAGTATATAGTTTAATGGTAGGGAGGAGAGGTAGGAATAATAAGACTCATTTAATACCTTGGAAAGGGGAACCCCTCCTGGGTCAGGTTGACCCTACAGGTTGGACCATAGTCAGGGGTCCTACAGAGCATGCGCAAAAGGAAAAGGTAAAAAGTCCAACTCCGATGAAGACTGCTTACTTCATCCCGACGACCACCAGAGAGCACCGCGCAAGTGCAGGAAGACCAACAGGTTAATTAGCATACAAAGCGGGATCGGGAAATGAATATGTATAAGAGCATTGCGACACTTAATGCATGTGTAATATTTTAGGGAATAAAACGCGGTCGGGATGTGACAAGAGGGAAGCCTGATTTGGGCACCTGCCCCTGGCTTCCAGCACTGAATAAAGCACCTCATATAACTACTCAGGTGGTTATATGTCCTTAATGCTAACATTTTGGAGACCCAGGTGGGACCTTATGGGCTCCGCTGAGGCGGCTTGCGAACTGATATAGAAAAACAACTCCAGCCGCCACTGAGGAGTTTCTCAGGGAGCCATCGGCCGTGACCAACTCCTCAGCTGCTCACAACGGACCTCTGGAAGCGTAAGAAAAGGTGCTTTATGATTATAAATACTGATTATTAATAATTCTGATTATTAATCTGGTCTGGGAAGCTTGCTGGTCAGATGCGGGGAAAGCCGCGCTCGGTTGGGCTAAGGGAATTCCCGGGCTGAGCTTAGGCACCGTCCGTTAGACAGTTGCGAAAGCATTGCAGGCTTGGCATCAGTGGTCTGGTTTGTGCTGAGAATCAGCATCTGGCTTTGGTCTGGTGATAAGTATAGCTAACGATGGAGAAGTTTAAAAGTATTTTGGCTAACAATGCGTCAATTCCATGAATGTCTCCGCTGGGTTGTTTGATAACGCACTGGAAGGAGGGGGGCTTCGGGCAGGAGTTACGGAAGGGTAAATTGATTGAGTTCTGTAATGTTTGGTGGCCACAATATAAATTGGAAGATCAGGAAGAGTGGCCGGAAAATGGGACTTTGCAGTATAATACTATTTTGTAGCTAATGTTGTTTTGTAAGTGGGAAAGCAAGTGGGATGAGATCCCGTACGTGGAGCTGTTTTTCTATTTACGAAACAAACCTGAGTGGCAACGGAGTTGGGGGATAATGGTAGCCAAGGTAACTGTTAGTGAACAATGCACGGCCTATACAAAGGAGAGGCACTGTATGGGGCACCAAGCCCTGGAAAATAGTACTTGTTATAGGCAGGACGATGAAAATTTGGATCTCGAAGTAGTGCTGTTGGCTCCATTAGAACAAGGGCGGGGTGATCAGGAGGCAGTTAGGGAAAGTGAAAGTAGTGAAGAAGCAGAGGAAGGACAGAAACTCCAACCACCCCAGTATCACACAGAACCCGAAAACGAGAACAGAGAGGGAATATAATTGCCCCTCTCAGA
This sequence comes from Nettapus auritus, assembly GCA_011076525.1. Taxonomy (NCBI): domain Eukaryota; kingdom Metazoa; phylum Chordata; class Aves; order Anseriformes; family Anatidae; genus Nettapus; species Nettapus auritus. The sequence goes on along the minus strand of CM021773.1, from coordinate 18,439 downwards.
CAAGGGGTAGGGGCAGAGAGGCCAGTTGTTGTGGTTTAACCTGGCTGGCAGCTAAATGCCACACAGCCGTTTGCTCACCCTCCCCCCTCCCTCTCTGGGATGGGGGAGAGAAACGGAAAAGTGAAACAAGAGTTGAGATAGAGACAGTTTATTAAGATAATAAAACAATAATAATAATAATAATGTATATGAAACAAGTGATGCACAATGCAATTGCTCACCACCCGCTGACCGATGCCCAGTCTATCCCGAGCAGCCGGCCCCCCCATCCCGGCTAGCCACCCCTATATATTGTTTAGCATGCCGTCAGATGGTATGGAATACTCCTTTGGCCAGTTTGGGTCAGCTGTCCTGGGTCTGTCCCCTCCCAGCTCCTGCTGCACCCCCAGCTTGCCCACTGGCAGGACAGAGCGAGGAGCTGAAAAGTCCTTGGCTTGGTACAAGCACTGCTCTGCAACAACCAAAACATCGGCATGTTATCAGCATTCTTCCCATCCTAATCCAAAACACAGCATTCCACCAGCTACTAGGAGGAAAACTGTCCTAACTGAAACCAGGACACCAGTATATGTTAAGGTCCCGTTTACTCCAGGAGACTTGGGGATCTGGAAACAGGTGGCAGGAATGTATCGAGAAAACTCAGACAAAGTAGCTAGGGTAGTGAAAATGATAATCAAAACCCAGAACCCAGACTGGGATGATCTTCAAGTAACATTATAGACACTTTAATGGATTAAACTGAAAAAGATATGGTATTGAGGGCAGTGAAGGAAAGGGCAAGGGAAGACATCCGAAACAGGTCAGTGCAGGGAAACATAGACCAGAATTTCCTGCCTGAAGATCCACAGTGGAATTATAACACTAGAGAAGGAATGAGAAGGTTGAAAATGTATCAGGACTGGGTACAGATAAGTATACAAAGTGCTATGCCAAAAACCATTAATTGGTCAATGTTATATAACATTAGGCAAGAAAAGACTGAATCTCCCTCAGCATTTTTGGAAAGGCTGAAGAGATGGCAAAGAAATTTACTGATCTGGATATAGAAACGGAGCAAGCAAAAGCTCAATTAGCCCTCATTTTCTTGGGACAATTGCAAGAGAACATTCGGAAAAATCTGCAGAAATTAAAGGGAGCAGATTTAGGTTAATAGGTTAAACGGATAGGTTAATGGAAATAGGTTGTAAAGTATATAATAATAGAGAAAAGGAATCCACTAGGAGGCAGCAACAGAACTTGTTAGCCGTGATACAAGGCAGAGAAAATCTGGGACCCTGGGGGAGAGGAGTCCCCAGAGGACGAGGGGCTGAAGTAGGAAGGGGTCATGGGAACCTTGGAGGAAATTTGGAGGGCAGGCTAGGAGTAAATCAGTGTGCATACTGTAGGAAAGAGGGGCACTGGAAGAATGAGTGCCCCTGTAGGGGAAACCAATTCCTAAACACCCCATTTCAGAATCAAGAAGCTGCCAAGACTATGATACTGGGGGTTTTTAGTAGCTGACTAGATGTGGAACTCAAAGAAATAAAAGAACCTCTCATCAAGGTTCAATTAGGAGATAAAGAAGTGAGGTTCTTAGTAGATAAAGGAGCAACATATTCAGTGTTGAATAGTTTAAAAGGACAATTGAGAAATAAGATGAGTACCATAGTAGGGGCCACAGGGAGGAGGCATGGCCATTAATTCCTACAACCCCTTGATTTGCATTTCGGAGGTAAGGAATTAACCCATGATTTTCTGTATGTACCAGAGTGCCCAATCCCGCTCCTGGGACGAGATTTATTGGCTAAATTAGATGCAACAGTAACCTTTGAGGATGGAGAGTTAATAATGAAGGTGCCTGAGTCCAAAATAGGACAAATCCCGGTGATCAAAGGTAAAACCCTGGTTAAAATTCCAAGGGAAGTAGAGAATGCAGTTATACTGACAGTATGGGAAACAGGTGTACCAGGGAAATCAAAACTGGCACAACCGGTAAAGGCAGAACTAAAGGAAGGAGCCAGGCCTGTGAATCAAACAATATCCACTCCGGATAGAAGCTAGGCATGGGATAGTGAAAGTTATTGATAAATTCCTCAAATATCTAATTTTGGAAGAATGTAAATCAGAATATAATACTCCAGTTTTTCCAGTAAAGAAACCAAATGGTGAGTATAGATTAGTGCAGGATCTTAGAGCAATAAATGAAATAACAAATGACATCCACCTAGTGATGGCTAGTCCATATACATTGTTAACATCTGTGAGAGAAAAATATAAATGGTTTACTGTAATAGATCTAAAAGATGCCTTCTTCTGCATACCCCTTGACGAAAACAGCAGGACGTTGTTTGTTTTTCAATGGCAGAATCCGCAGAATGGACGAAAGACAAAATTAACTTGGATGAGACTCCCACAAGGCTTTAAGAATAGCCTGACCCTTTTTGGAAGCCAGCTGGCTAAGGAACTGGAAATCGGGACTACGCAAGGGCAAATACAGGTACGGTGGGGATCAGCCGCATCGCCTGAGGTCCCGCCGGTGATCAGCTCCTACGGTCCGCCGAGTCTACCAGGGTGGTCCACCAATGGGCCCAAAGTCCCACTAGGGGTGACTGGCATATGTCTGACGTGGTCCCAATGGGGATCGCTGGGCGCAGTTTGCCCGCAGCCAGTTGGGGGTACCTGGAGAGGTCTGCCAGGGGTCTGCCGGGGATCACCAGTGGGGGGTCCGCCGCGATGCCCGGGGCCAGCCAGATGTCACCTTTGGGGGGGGGGTGGTCTGTCGGAGGCCTGTCGGCGGTCTACAGGGGCAGTTGTCTGCGGCACCAGGGAGCGTGGCCGTGGTTGCTGAGATGTGTCTTCTGGGATCCTGCTGGGATTTGCCGCGTGGGTGTCTGCTGCGGTACAAAGGGGCCCTCCGAAGGTCGATTGGCAGGGCCCGCCGTGGTTCGCTGGACGGGGTCTGCTTCGGTGCCTGGAGGCCCACTGGGGTTAGCCGCCATGAGTCCGCACTCAGCTCCCTGTGTCGCTCTGTGGGGGTCAATGGGGGCTGAGGGGCCTGCTGAGTGTCACCAGTGGGGGCCCCATGTTGGTAGCCGTGGGGGGGTATGCTGGGGACCTGCCATTAGATTGCTGGGCATTTGTCCGCTGCGGCACCTGGGGTTCTCCAGTAGGAATCCGCCTCTGCACCCGGAGGACCTGGCAAGGTTCGCCTGGTGGGATACGCCGTGGTCCCACCGGCCCGACAGAGGGTCTCCGATGGGTCGCCGTCGCGGCACCTGGGGTCTGGCCGGGAGTCGCCAGGCAGTATCTTCTGTGGTTAGCTGGGCAGGGTCTCCTGCGGCGCCCAGACAGGGTCCTCTACATCTTGTCCCCAGACATGTTCTGCAGAGCTGGTTCCCCAGACCTGTTACTCAGAACTCCTCCGTGCCTCTGGTCCCCAGCTCTTGTTCCCACATCTTAGCCACAGAACTGATCCCAAGACAACTGTTGGCGGGGCTAGGCCACAGTAGAGCACCGAGAGGTTGAGGTTTAAGAGCAGCCTACAAATCCTCTGTCTTGTTATTCAGGCTCAGCTCAGCCTTTCTGCAGCGCTGCAGCTCTGCCCTGATGTGGATGGGGCTAGCTGGCTCACCTGAGATTACCGAGGTATCAGTGAGTGCTTTGTTGAAGCTGTCACAATCTAGAGAAACCCCAGTTCTCTTCTTTGTGTCTGGGTTCTGGGCGGGACCAAATGTTACATGAGCCCCAGGCATACCATCAGAGAGCTCATTCTGCCTGGGCTGCTCCCTGGGGTAAGTGCTTTGTTTTTCTTTAGACGGTTGCAGGGTTCTTTAGGTGCCTCGGCATCTATTGACATGCATTTCCAAGTTGAAACCGGTAAGCACATCTTTTTGAGGTAACAGCGAGGAGGATGTTATAGGAAAGCAATCTATATAGTAGTAGGTGCCCTTGTTGCATGCACATCTTCTTCAGGTGAGTAATTGTTATAGCATGTATATGGATAGAATGACAGTGTTACTCTGTGTTTGCTTTGTGGTGTGCGTGCAGAACTGGCATGCAAGGGCTGGAAGGTAATGAGAGAGGAAGCGGTGTTCAGGGTTAGGGTTGTAATCCTAAACCCTAAAGCACTAAACTTGAAAAACCTTACAACCCTAAAAACCATAAAAAATGTAACTCTAAAGGCATTAAAGCCCAACTCACCAAAAAAACTAAAACCCTAACCATAAAAAACTTAAAGACCTAGTTCTAAAAACCTGTACAGCCCCGGCGCTGCAGGCCGTACAGCCCCGGCGCTGCAGGCCGTACAGCCC
>JAACYP010029694.1:0-19710 GCA_011076525.1 Nettapus auritus | reverse complement strand
CCAAAACTGAACACAGTACTTGAGGTGCTTAGTGACTGCCTGGGATCATTGTGTAAAGTGGTTCCCTGCTCTCTGTTTTGGTACAGCTGGAGTCTTCAGGCCGTATTCTGCAAGTTGTCAAGGCCCTGCTCGAGGATGCTGGCCGATACACTTGTGTGGCAACAAATGCTGCAGGAGAAGCCCAACAGCATGTTCGGCTTCATGTGCATGGTAATGATGTTTCTGCCTCTAGTTGGAAGCTAAACATGGTGGTTTTAAGGCAGCTTTTTTACATCTGTATTTCTTTCTCTTTTAAATTCTCTGCCATTTTTGTTACCAGTGCACATCCATCTTTCAGTTCTCATTCTTTGTCTCACTCCATTAGTAAGAAGCTAGGGCAAAAGCTGTCTTTCTTGGGATTTGGCCTTTGTTGTGTGGTACTGAGGGCCACTGAAAGAGAAACCTTCCAGTTAACTTTTCTATTATCCCAAGAAGCTTTCTGACCAAGACAGTCAGAAGTGTTCTCTATGTTTCTGAATCAAGACCTGATGTACCACCATTGGCATTACTAATTTAATCTAAATCTCCTGGAGAAAATGGCATTGCCCATGAACTTGGAATGGGGAAGTTCTACATTAATTTTTCTGAGAAGGAGACATTCTCTCATGTGATGACTCTTTGGATTGTTTAAAAATAATTTTATTTTTCAGCTAAAAACAAGTCAAAAGAAATCAGGGAAACTTCAGAAGCTGTTTTTTGCACATGAGTTTGGTAAATGCTCTCACCATGATTTACATATATTTACCTCAGAAGTGGTCATGAAGTATTGTGCATTCTTGATGTGACCCAGTCCTCAAAAGATATGGGAGGTGTGATGATGACGGACTGTGGCAAAGTGTTCATGAGTATGATTATGTGGACTTTAAGTGTCAGAGTCAGTAACTGGGAAATGTTAAATTGAAACAGAAATAAGATTTCAGTATCTCCCTGAATGAGACTTGGAAAGAGAAGCTGCACTCATCTTATACTGTGATAATTGCACTGTAGTTGATTTTGGTGTCAGTCCCATGCTCACAAATTTTGCTTGTGATCTTCATGTTCAGAGTGTCATTATCTGGTGTTTATGACACATTCCAAATTTATAGATACCAGTAATACGGTCTTGCTTTGTTAAAGCACTGTACAACATTCACTTTAATATTACCAGTTCAAGTGACCTTGCCACCTTAGAAGAACTGTTGTTCTGTGTTGTGCACCCATTTCTTACAAGTCCATTTTTAAGAATCACTTCCCCTGCCCTCCCTCCCTGACCCCCCCTCCCCCAAACACCCACATTTTACACATTTAACAGTAATGAGGCTATATAATGAAAGTAGTCCAGTTCCAAATGTGCAGTTTCTTGAGAAATATCTTAGTCACCCAGTAGTTAAAGCTTGGGCAATTCATTGCCTAGCGTTTCTCAGGAGGCAGATTACTTTGTGATTGGAAGTTTTGTCAGCTGGGTGGCTGAACTAATGAAAACCTAATGCTTCCATTTTTTTCCCCAGAACCACCCAGTCTGGAAGATGCAGGGAAAATGTTAAATGAAACAGTGGTTGTGAATAATCCAATCCATCTTGAATGCAGAGCATCTGGGAACCCTCTGCCAGGTATGCACCTGTACCTTTGAGAACATGAAGAAAGTCTGATAGTATCTATTCGCTTTTATGTCTTTTGAAAATAATGGGTATTCTGAAGTTCATTTTGTGGTATTGAAACTAGCTATGAAGTATTAAACGCTGTATGGTGGGAAATGCCAATATATTGAGTGATGTGGAATAAATATTGGGGAATTCACTATTTTTAGTAAAATAAATAAAAACCAGAAAGATAAACTACACCGTTACAGCAGTGCCTGGTCCATAGGCAATAATATGGTTAGTGTTCTACAAAATCTGCTTTAAACAGCTACTCGCCAGGTCAATATTTTATAGTGTAAAGCAATCTTAAAACAATAACTTTAGTATTGAGTGTGCCTGTCAAGTGGGGCCATATCTAGGACCTTATCTAAAGTCTGTTGAAATCTATAGGAATCTCTGTTTGGTTTGGGCCTCTTGCATGCGTAAATGCAAATGTTTAGTGTGTGTGTGCCATGCTTTCTGTGGCTTACCCAGATGATAAGACTATACTTACGATTTTCAGGGTTCTCCTTATAGTCTCAGTTTTGAAAACCAGTCCCTATATATCCGTTCGAGGTTTATTTTATTCATGCTTTGTGTAGTTATAACCTTGCACAGAGCCTTGTTCATCAGTCAGGGCAGACAACTTCTTGAGTAAGAGTCTTTCATAGAAAACTTGTGTTACAAAAAATGATTCAGTAAGCAGCAGTGTTTATGTAACTGCAGAGTGAAGCGATAGCAGTAAAGCATTGATAGAGGGTGCCATCTTTTGGCTGAGATGCAAAAAAGTCCTCATTTTTTGTTAGGTTCCTATAACATATTGCTTTGAAATAATACTGGTTTTCCAGTTTTCATTTTCATCTTTTTAGTCTCCAAGATGAACTTTGTTTTGACTGTTCATGTTTTGACTCCATAAACGTTTCCAGGTGGTTTGGTTTAGCATAGCAGTACTTTAGGGTAAAAGGTAAAGATGATATTATTGTGTATTTTTAAACAGCTTCTGTTGACTTTAGTATGAGATGAGTAGATCCCTTTAAGTATGCTTTGCGTTATATTTTTTTAAACTTCAGAACATTTTTTCGTAAGTATGTGGTGTGCATGTATGATAGTTTCAGGTTTGCTATTGAGACCTGTAGGCATAGTCAGTATTTTGCACAGATATTTTGTGCTGATTTTCTCATTCCCTAGCTACTTTTTACTTTTATTAGTTATAATGAATTTATATTGATTTGTAAATTTTGGTTTTACATGTCTGAAAATTCAGATGGAAAATTTGAAGAATCTTTGGTCCTGTTGTTTGTAATGGCGAATACTTGTGACAACTTTCCTATTTCATTATGCAGCTATCACATGGTACAAAGATAATCGTCCACTTATCAGTGCTACAAGTGCCGCTTTCCAGAACAGAGGGCAGGTTTTGCAGATTGAGGGTGCTCAGATCTCTGACACCGGCATTTATAAGTGTGTGACTGTCAATGCTGCAGGCTCAGCTGAGTTGTTTTACAATCTTCAGGTTCATGGTAGGTACTGCAAAACTTGTGAAAAAGACCTATGTGCACCACTTTTACTCGTTTCAAGTTTCAAGTCTGCTTAGGAGTCTTACCATCATTCAGCACACCATTGTACTGGAAGAGATATGGCAAGGATCAATGTGAGAAAGTTTACTCTTCTTTTATTTGTTTTTCTGTTTTACCAATACTAAGAATGCGTGCTTTTAATATTAGAAAGATATGGTAAGGGAATTCAATTTTAGGAAGAATGAGCAGAGGCATCAGATTGGTGGAAAAGGTATTTATATTACCATTTGAGATAATGTAAATAAAATATTTATAAAATACAAACATAAATATAATGTATTTATATGTAAATATAAATACAATATAAATATATATATATATATGAAGGTATTTATATTTGGAAGGACGTGCAATTGCTGCGTTTTGCTGGGGATGACTTCAAAGCCTACAGTAGATAAAGACAGGACGCAAATCAAATGTTCTTTCATAAGCCAACAGTCTTAAAGAAAAATATACTGTGTCTAATAAGATGAAGTGAAAGTGTGGGTGTTTGTAGACATGAAACACCTGATCAAAAGCCAAATTGGAGCTTTTCCACTGATTTCAGTGGATTTAGGGTCAGGCCCTGATCCAAATTCTTATCTTTTCTTATCTTTTCAGTGAGTGTCCTCCATGCAAAACTGCGGCCCAAATTTGGCCCAGTGTCCCCAACTCATATGCATACACAGTATGTAGTTCCTATTGAAGTTAATTAACAAATAAGGAGTTGGGCAGTACATTTCCATGGGATTAATGACCATCATGGGAAAAACTGATGGCTCAAGACATGGTCAAAGGCAATTAACCCCACCCAGTGATTAATTCCCAGGAAATACTTGGAGCCAAGGTCATTATTCTGGTTAGACCAAGAAATGAAAAATAACTCCCAAATATACGCATGTCTTCTTATGGTGGTGGAATTTCAGCAGTTATGTAGAGAGATTTCTGGGGAACTCTCTTTCTGACTTAGTTGTATAGACAGGACAAATAAAATAGTATCTCCTTCCAGAACAGGATATATGCAGTTTCAGCCAGTGCTAATTGCATCAAAGGAAGCTGAAACAGTTATCCATGAACCTACTTTATTCAGCTTGTGTGGTACAGGGCTTAAAATGGAGAGCTTCTTGGATTTCACAGAAACAAGGTTCTCATCCAGTTTATTTAGAGTTTGATTTTGGTAAGAGAAAGCTTTCTTTTCTGTTAATAGTAGAAGTAAGAACGACTACTAAAGGGAGAACAAACTCTGAAATGTCAGCCACAGAAAGTTGCACTGCATTTGCTGAAGGCTTGCTCTAGATTTTTGTGTGGCAGCTGGCATTGTGAGTAAGCACCTATCTTGGTTGATTGTTGGTTGCATTCAACAACTTATGCTATTAATAGACTGTTGTGGGTGCAGTAACTACGGTAGAAATTACCAACTGATTTTTGCATTAAAACAAAGCCTGATACTGCAGGCTTAACACTGAATGAAACTAGACAGCCCTATTTAAAGGAAGCAGGTTGAATTCCAGCTTAGTTTATTGTCATTGTATTAAGATTTTTGCACTCCTTTCACACCACTAGAACTTCTTCAGGCATTTGAGAAGAATTAATGCTATTGAAATGAAATGGGGAAACTGTGTATATATATGGAAAAAAAAAAAAAAGATTGTAAAATCACACTTGTGTTTTTCCTACCTTTTCTGCTATTACTGGAATTTATCTAAGGATAGGTAGTCTGAGTTACAGGCTGTTACAGATTGCTGAATTTATTAACACATCTTATTCTCATTAAAGAATTTCTGAACATTTTTTTTCTTGCATAGGATATGTATGAGTAGAACACACCAGTCTAATGTTTTTTTCTCGGAGTTCAAGTATTATATTTTGTGGCTGACAAAAGTAAAAGTGAAAGTAAAGTTATATCACAAAGTTTTAAGTGGTAGGAGCAAATAATAGCTTTAATTCTCCTGATAAATGAAACATCTTCCTTTTCTAACACTTACACGTTAAAATGCAAATGTTGATCATATGTTGAAAACAGCTTTTTGATTTTAAAGCTGTTTGCTTTCCATAACCATGCATCAGTGCTATACCCACACTTGCTTACTGATGAACAGCCCGAATGAAAGAAGCATAGAAATAACAAAAGAAATATACTGGATATCTTAGATATGTTCCTGTCTCCTATTAGTGCTGCAAAATGTGCTAGACCTTATCCATAAAGTAATTGTTTTGAGATGTTCCATTAAGATGATTTTTATCATCAGGAAGATGTTATACAGGTTGATCTGGTAAATGTTCATGTAAGTTCTGCAAGGCTGATTTATTACTCTGTGCATATATTTGCTTTATTCAGTTTATCTTATATACTTCCCTCTTTAATTTCCACCACTGTTAAAGCCTTTCACGAGGTCTAAATGGAATGTTATAAAAGTCTGAAGGAATATTTTCAGATTTTATGTTCTGGTTCCTGGGTTTCACAGCTGTCCTCTGGGCTGTGGGCCCAGTCATGCTTACCGTTGCTCACAGTAGTTTCATTGAAATTATCTGACTTTTTCGGTCAATAAAGAGCAGGATTTGGCAAAGAACAAACAAGTTACAGTGGTGATAACATTAGAAATATTTCCAACAATAGAGTGCCTTGCAGGAAGAGAAACAATGTCCAAAAGTAAACATCCCACTTAATTTCATTGTGATTTATACTACTACATAGCAACTCCAGTTTTATTTTCTTTTTCTAGTCCCACCATCAATCTCTGGCAGCAATGACATGGTGGCAGTGGTGGTTAATAATCTAGTGCGACTTGAGTGTGAAGCAAGAGGCATCCCCGCACCTATTCTAACATGGCTGAAAGATGGTAGTCCTGTTTCCAGCTTTAGCGATGGACTCCAGGTACTGGGTTCAAATCCTGCCGTGTTGTTTTGGTATGAGACTTTAAAACTTGTGCAGTTTAGTGGAACAGAAAAACTTGGAGGTTTTGGAATGAGAGTATAGGGCTTTTTGCTCTAGGATATTGTTGCATGTTTACACTAATTATTGTGTGAAGTGTGCTCATTATGGATATATTGAAATATGGTGGTTCTTTCAACTGATGTCATACTAAGTAAAAGTATGGATAAGCAAGTTTTTCACTTACTGGCAAGAAGAGTAAATTGGACCTCATTTCTGTCCTGAAGAGATCCATAGAGTCCAAGATTGAGTAATATCTCATTAAAAAAATAATAATTTGGGAGGAAAAAAAAGACTATGATGCAATGAGATGCTTCTGAGTTAAAAGGAGAAGGCATCGCTGCTCTTTGAAAGCCAGTTTTATGATCTGAAAGGAGAGAGGGGAAATTTGTGTAAGTCTGTGGGTCATTTGGGGCACAGACAGAAGATGTGACAATGTTTTAAACTAATGAGAGGGAGGAATGTACAGATCCTACAAAGGCTTTTAAGTGCCAGGAGTTTCCGAAGACTTGCGTAAAGTTAGACTTTTGCCTTTGCATGTCTTGATGAAAAAAAGAACAATGGAGTACAGGGAAGATTGTAGGTAAAAGTATAGATTGTGGGAAGCAGTGGCAAAACAAGTATTTTGTTTTGAAATGAAACCTAATGGTTCCCTCTGCTTCTGTTTTACTTTGAGGCATGTATACTGAATGTGTTGTGCTTCTACTGCAGGTTCTTTCTGGGGGCCGAGTCCTGGCACTCACCAGTGCTCAGATCAGCGACACAGGAAAATACACTTGTGTTGCAGTGAATGCTGCAGGTGAAAGTCAAAGAGATATTGATCTCAGAGTTTATGGTGAGATTTTCTGACTTTTTTTTTTTTAATAATGAAAACCACTCGTGGAGCTTTAGTTAAACACAATGTGGCCTAGATGGTTAACAACATTTTAAAAAATGGTTCCAACTCATAATGAAAGACAAAGGGATCAGGAGGTGTGTGTATGTTCATGTATGTAAGTTTATATATGCATACAGACCCATATTAAAGTACGGGTATCTGTTCTTTTTTGTATCCTTGAAGAAACATAGTCACAGTATATTTATAGGTTTCATACACACAGGCTCATTTATAAAGGTTAGGAGAAAATACGTTTGTGTGAATAACATGTAGATCACATAGACAAATGATGTTATTGTGGCCAGAGATCAGTTGTCTTCACCAGAATGAGTTGGTGTGAATTTGCCATACACATCTCAAGTTTCCTTTCTGTTTTCAGGCCCTTACTACACCTGCCAAAATGGTGGTGACTTTTTTAGTGCTAACAATGATGCTGTATTGAGCTATATTGAGCCCAACCAGTCAACTTTGTCTCTTTCAAGAAGCAGGACACATATCTCTTTAGCCAATGTGCTTTGCTAGTTTTCCAAATTGTGTCAAGCAGTTAATTCTGAATTCTTTTTGACTGAACTCATGTAAATTCATCCTTCCTCCTCATTTTGTGTAACATTTACGGCTTCCTCCTTATTCTTGAGACTGGTTTTAGATGCCTTTTCATATTTTGTTCTTAGAGATCACTGGTGATGTACGCACACCAAAGAGCATAAAGTACTGCCGGGGGGAAGCCAGGGAGCTTGATGGTAGCAAGTCTTAAGTTTCCCTGCACAGCTGAGTGAGGATGAACAATGATCTGCCACTTGTTTTAGAAATCTTACGGTACCAGATATGGAGAGAAGGTTTTTGGAATAAAAGAATCTTTCTGGATTCTCTTTTGCTTTTAATAGTTCAGCTGGGAGAAAACTGTTTTTGGTCTGCCAGTGTCTAGCTTAATGGCAGCTGTAAGCAGACTCTCTGGAAAATCTTGCAAGAGGAGTTAGAAGTTTGGATGTTTCCTTAGGAAAATAGGAACAGTTTGGTTATTTGTTTTCAAGTTTGGCTTTCAGAATAGATTTGTAAAGGCATTGTGGTTAGGATACTCACTCGTGACTTGAGTCATGGCTACTTTTTTCATCTGCAAGAGGCAGTTCAGAAAGTCAGGATTCTGGCACAGCAAGTTCAAGTTTAAAGTGGGCTAGAACATTTTAATCTAGAGCAAGGAATATTAACATACATTTTGGAGTTTGAGGACAGGTGTGTATGTATATATAACTGCAGAAATGGCATGGATCTTCTTATTGTTCCTCTTTTATTTTTGGAACCTCTGTCCCTTTTAGCTAGATGAAATGAAAAGAGTTAGTTAGAAGTTGTGTGTGTTTGCAATTACTGTTGTAACAGAAGCTGGCCAGGGTTGAGCTCAGCTGCAGGGCTGTCTTGAGTGAGGCTGTCACCAAAAAGTAATATCACTCTTGGGATTTAACCTCATATGGGTAGTCTAATTAAGAAGTCACAGGAGGAAAATAATTTGGAATGCTTTTGGAGCTGAAGTGGTTAGAAATGAGTGGTGCACTAAGCCAGTGTAGGAGTTGGAACAACCTGGATAATGTATAGTTGCCATGAGCATAATTAGATTAATTTTAAACCTTATTCCCTCAGAAACAAATGATGTATTATCTGTCTGTGTTTCATAAACTCAGTTTCCTTTTGAACACATTTCTATTCATTTAGTTGAGAGGAAAAGTAATTGGTGGAAAAATGTTTGGAAATAAATTTGTCTTCTGCAGTAATGGATCAGCTTCCAATTTTCAGTTCCACAACACTCGTAAGGAATCTAGGCCTTTGTGAATTCTACAAAGAAAGTAAGATAAACAGATATTTTTTTTCAGTTACTCTATTTCTTATCCGCAGAGACCAGACTTTTCCCTAAATTATTTCCAAACTGTGAAATCAGCTGCTCTGCTGAGTACTTCCTGTGCAAGAAAAACAAAGCTTTATTGTTAGTGTTATTTTTCAGGACATCTTGAGAACTATAGTGCTGGTTTACTGAGTACCGCTTTGGGACATTTTATAATCTCATGTGTGCTAATTAATTCAATATCTTTTTATGTTCAAATTGAAGCCCAGAGTATTTCTCATGGATAGTCCCACTGCTTCCCTCCTTCATACCCGTATATTTTAGGCAATCAGACATACAATTTTTGGACTAACAGATTGCAAAGATAAAAAGTAAAGGAAATGTGACAATAAGGGCACTTATATTTGGCCCTGGTCAACATTTTATTGGATGAACTGAACAGTCTTAGTACACTGCAAGTATAAAAATCTCACCAGATATATGTAACTAGATGAATTAATTCTTGCTAGAAGTTTTGATTTTGTAAATCTTAAATTGCAAACCTAATGTTGCCTTAATGTCAAGAGTCTGTAATGAGTGTGCCTTAGATTTTTAAATTGCAAGAAAGGAAAGGTAATCCCTATTGATAGCTGTAAGGATTTAAGAACACACATGCCATTAAGAGCACAAATAGGAGTTCTCTTGTGGATCATGTTTGAGCAGCCCAGTAAAAGCACTTCTGCTCTTAGTTTGCTGTTAGTGATGTACTGAGTTTATTATGAGCACTCCCAGATACTGTCCCACTGGCTTTGATCTGAGAAAAAGAACTTGCAGTGGAGAGCTGCTGGTAAGCAGCAATAACGCAGAGCATGATGGCCTACTGCACTCTCACTGTTTTCTAAGTGTGTGTGTGCATCTCAGGCTGAAATACTTTAAAACTCTTGCTGTAGCAATGTTTTGTCAATGACTCAAAGCTGCCTTGGAGTCTGAAATTCTGTGAGCGGTGATGCAGCATGCTGTTACCAAAGAACATTTGGTTGAGCTGTGAATACTGATACAAAGCCATGGATGGCAAAGAGTTTTCAGTCATTAATCTTCTAATTTAACCTCACCTTGTCAGTGTAATATTTCCTCCTTGATTTAGGGAGTTCTTTTCAACTCCAGCCATGAGTACTTTCTCAATGGAAAATTACTCACGTGCTGTGTTCCAAGGTTAAGTTCTCAATTGCTTCTCAGTTGCTTTGTTTTTTGGAAAAAAAGAGCTAATTTTTAAAATGAGGGAAAAGTATTCACTTTCTTGAATCGTTATACCACTTGAGAACAGCTAATAGGCTGCAATTTCAATGTCCAGAAGCATTTTTGTCTTCTACATGCACAACTTTTGTTCCAAAAGCTGATATTTCTACCCTGCAATTTAGAAACGTGATAAATTTTTGATGTCACTGCAGCTGTTGCACAAATTTAAATATAGTGCTCAGTGCCAACAATCACAATAATTAGCTAGCAGACACCACAGAAAACAAATAGACAATAATGTAATAATAAATTATGACTCACTGATGATTAATTTCTTAACCCATTCAGTTGGCTGGAAACGTGTAAATTCTCATTCTGTCTTCTGTATTTGGCCATCTCTGGACAAAATTCTTCTTAGAGTTCTCCTTAGAGCCAACTATGCGTGCTGGCGTTGTCTGGAACAGTTTAAGACATTTTAACCTTCTTGGTTTGAGTATTATCTTGTGAACCTTTATGCTCATTAACTCTCTCTATTATTTTTTTTGTGTGTGTGTGATTTTAGCAGGGGTGTATTTCTCCAGTATTTATATAATGGCAATTTTCCCTTCTAAATATATTTTTCTGCAAGTCTTGGCTTACCTACACAATTTCTCTGTTGTTTATATTTTACTAGTATGTATCTTGTGTAGAGGATATTCTGTCGGTAACAAAATTATCTTGGTGCTTGTTGAGATCTAAAGGAAATTTAAGTTCTATGTCAAAAAGGTAGTAAGTGCCATTTTGTTTTCATTAAATAAAGACTTGTGAGCTCTACCGTATGTCTTACTCTGGGGAGTCTGCAACGCTCAAAGGTCCTTTGTCTTGGATTTATTGCTATAGTTCCACCAAACATCATGGGAGAGGAAAAAAATGTCTCTGTGCTCATCAGTGAAGCAGTGGAGCTGCTCTGCCAGAGCAATGCTGTTCCCCCACCTGTGCTGACATGGCTCAAAGATGGACGACCCTTGCTGAAGAAACCAGGTCTTAGCATCTCTGAAGATGGAAGTGTACTGAAGGTAAATTGGGTGGTCAGGCACCAGCAGTGATCACTTCCTGCGGAGTATCCCATTGTGAGGGTGCTAGATACGTGTTAGAGGCTGGGTGGCATCAGGCCCTCTGGTGCAACAAGGAACTGTAGATAAGGACTGAGAGAACTGGCCCTAAAGTGGAGCCCTGGAGGATTCCACTGGTGACTGGCTGCCAACCTGATGTAACCCCATTTGCCATAACCCTTTGAGCCTTACCCATCAGCCAATTGTTCACCCATTGTATGATGTTTTTATCTAGCTGTATGCTGGACATTTTGTCCAGTAGGATCCTATGGAAAACGTTATCGAAAGCTTAACTGAAACCCAAAAAGATTACATCAGCTGGCTTCACTTGATCAACCAGATGGGTGATCTTATCATAAAGAGAAATTAAATTTGTTAAATAGACCTACCCCTTGTGAACACATGTTGACTGTGATCTATAGCAACACAAAAAAACTGAGCAAACTCTCCCTGTAACTTCCTTGTACAACAATGTAAGAAGGAAAAAAAACAAAAACAGATTTTTATTTTCTTCCTAGATTGAAGGAGCTCAAGTACAGGACACTGGCCGTTATACTTGTGAAGCGACAAATATTGCTGGAAAAACTGAAAAGAACTATAATGTTAATATTTGGGGTAAGATTTAAGCTTATTCCAGGAATGGGAATGGAGCTCAGAGTGAAGTTATGATGTGAGAAACTGAAATTTTCTGTAGTTCATGAATACATAAATGCTGAGGTTCGTGCAGGGTGACATTATTATATTTGCTGTAGTTAACAGTCTAAAGAAAGTGCACGCATTTTCCAAATTGCTTTGGTTAGATTCTAAATTAATACCAGCTACTTTGTAGGCCTTTTTCAGATTGGGTTTGCATGCATGATGATAGTTCAGAGCAGAAATTAACTGGCTTTGTATCCAGCTCCTATTTGTGCACTCATATAGAGTAACTTACCAACCTCCAACTTTTCTAAATGCTGAAGCATGGAAATTCAGATCTGAAAAGAAAGTCGAACTATTTTACCTAGCTTTGTTTGCTTGGCAAAATTACTAGGACTAAATCATAGTAATAGCATTAGTACAATGTTTATATGACTAGACGATGAATGTAGCATACGATGTTTATTTAAACCATTGATTTTGGTAAGCTTTTCTTGCACCATTACTTTCTCCCTATATACCAGTTGAAATACACCCTATTTGCTATTGCAAATTAATTTCTTGCTTTTAAATCATGAAACTAGAATGAGCTAACAGGGTTTGTAATAATGAAACTAAAATTCTTAGTACAGAACAATGTCATTATTTATTTGGTGTTTAAATTAGGGGGTCGATATTGTAGTATCATACAAGGCAATGTGATATTCCTATGCTAAAGCATATGTCCCTATACTAAGCTTGTCATCATCATCTCAGATCTCTTCCTTCCTCATATTTGTAAGATTTATACTGTTGCTAAGGACCTTTAGTGCAGAAGGGAAAAGGGTTTATTCTTTTGTGCAGTGAGACCATTTCTGTAGGGTTTTGAGAGAGGGGATAATTCTTTGCTAGTTAGCAGCTTTGATGGACTAAAC
This sequence comes from Nettapus auritus, assembly GCA_011076525.1. Lineage (NCBI taxonomy): Eukaryota > Metazoa > Chordata > Aves > Anseriformes > Anatidae > Nettapus > Nettapus auritus. Next base: position 7,021 of record JAACYP010029694.1, on the reverse strand, counting down.
TTAATAGAAACCAAAAGTTGCCTGTGAAAGTCATCTGTGGGTAACTGTTTAGAATTACAGTCTTTGTTTACACCCGGGGACCAAAAGTCCTGCCTGCCATATTTCTAAGTTTAAATCCAGGAAATGTATCCTGCTGAGGACTGATGAGATCCTGAGGGCTAACTCTCGTTCCAGAACTAGAAGAAACAGCCCATGTGTTAAATGTAAGGTGTACCTGCTCAGAGAATGGCACAAACTTTGTGACTTGAAGCAGGACAAAATAAAAGGTTGAAGCCAGTCCAGTACAATAAAGCTCTTTGCTTGCAGTCAGTCATTCTCAAACCCATACATCTGGTCACTGCTAAAAAAAGAGTTAGTCTGAAGTGTCAGAAAGAGAAGCTCTCTACTGTCATGTGCATTTTAAATGCACTGGATAAGTTGTTCACTAGTGAGCTATTTTCACTATTTTCAGCCTACGTTCTCCTCTGCTTTTTTTTGGTCTCTTTTCAAGTATTACCTACACTATTTTCATCTAAAGAGAATGGTTCCTCCATTTCAAGAAGGCAATTATCCCTTCCCTAGTGATTGAACCAAAGCCCTTGAGAATGACGCTGAAAACAGTGGTCCCTTTTGTCTGCAACTGGCTTACAGTCACAGAGCTGATGAACAAAACTGGCAGTCTGCAATAGGACAGTTGAAGGGTTGAAGCCCTTCATGTTGCATGTGGCAGCCAGTGTATTGCCACGTAAATTCAAGGGAAAAATTGTGGCTGAATTTTAAAAGTTACTTTCTGACATATGATTTAGGTTTATGAGCTAAGGCTATGAGCTAGGCAGCCTCTTAAAGTCAGTTTACATAATTCACAGAAATGGCTCTGTACTGGGAAGTCCATTCAAAAGCCAGTGAGAAATAGAGCCTATGCATACGCCAGACCTCAGAGGCTGGAAAGATAGATGTAGTTGTTCGTAAGTATATTCCCTACTCAGACAGGTTTGCATGGTGAGGAAGAGAATGCAATCCTTGTAATTTCTTCAGAGCACAATGGGACACTTTTGTAGTAAGGTCAGTTTGGTTATATTGTTGGCCAATACCATTTTATTTCAAATGATGAACTGATTTGGTATTTCTTTTCAGTGTCACCAAGTATTTATGGCTCAGATGACATCTCTCAGCTGACAGCAATTGAAGGGAGCCTGATAAGCCTGATATGTGAGTCTAGTGGCATCCCACCACCTAGTCTTACCTGGAAAAAGAGTGGTGAGTAACCAGACATTACCCTTTTTGTAAAGCAAATGTGATAACTCTGACTTGCCATTTTTTTTTATTTTTTTTTCCTGTGGACATTTTAGGTGGTGTGTTCTGAGGAGTACAAATATGTAGCCAGCTAAACAATCCCAATATTGAGTCAAGTAAACTACAGCAGTAGATTGTGCCATTCTCTAAGTCACGTGCTTAGCCTAGATACCATTATTCCTAAAGGCGTTTGGAGGGGGAGGGAGGGGGAACACACAGTGCAGTGCAGAGATTCCTGAGCTGACTTAAAACTGGACAGTTTATATATGTTTCTGAAGCACTTAACCCCTCTTACCCCACTTACTTGTTACACAGTGCAGTGGGACAGCTTCAAGAGTTACTCATGTATCCCAGCTGGCGTGGCTGTGAGTCACAATGCTTGTACTGTGGGGCTGAGCTGGGGGTCTCTACCTTGTGATCCATTTGCATAACATAGATGTCTCCTCGAAATTTACTTTGAATTTGCAGCTGTAGCACACAGCCAAGTGATGAAAATGCGTCTAGCATAGCAGTTGCTTTTGGAGCTTACTGAACCTTTCTCTCATCCAATCTTAATATTTAAGAGTAGTCTGCACACCTTTTTGCTTTAGGGTTTGAAGTAATCATCAACAAATGTGTTTTTATAAAAGTAGGTATTTTTAATACCATCTTTTAAGCATGGGCTCTTGAAGACAGAATAATAGACAAAGTAAAATAATGAATTCTTCTAGTATGGTAATTTTTGTGTTAGTAATTAATCTTATCTTATTTATCTTTTTTTTTTTTTTTTCCCCAGAAGGTACATTTCAGTGTTGTGTGTGCCTACTTTAGTTAATTATGACTTGTAGAAAGACCAGATTTTAATTACAAAACACTTTTTTTTACTGCTTAAAATTTTCAGAGAAAATTAAGTTTATCAAGCTCTTTCAAAACCCTCTCTACTGGAAACCAAAAAGGGACACTATGAGATGTTATAATAATGTATTTCAATGCTGAAATATGTGCACTTAAATTGCAGAAAGTAAACTTGAACATTTAAAGTTTTGAAGGGCAGTGAGAAAGTAGTGCAATGTTGGATGTTATGCAGGAGCCAGATTTATCACCTTTGAAATGTAGTGCACGTTTTCAGAGGGAGGATTTAAAATGCATGACTGAGAAATGGAAATTCAGCTTGTAAGAATAATCAGTGGGAGGTGTGTTCCTTCTGTTACAAAATCTCCCTGCAGTTTATAAAGGTGACGATAGTTGCCCAGTCTTAGGTCTCCAAAATTGAAAATTCTGCTCAGAGAATGTCATATCATTTCTGCTGAGCAGAAGTGTATTCACATGTACCATGTGACACAATATGCAGATGGTCTGGGAGTGCAGACTACATCACGTAGGTGTAAGATGTGCTGTACTGGCTGGGCTGGCTGACATGATCATACGCTGTATGTACAAGTCAGGTTTTACTGAAAATACTGAATTTGTGGAAGTGTCCAAGACACTTTGGATGTATGTGAGCATGGTGATAGTTACTGTCCTTAGCTCAGGTTGCTCTGTGTCATGAATCAGGAATTAATATGGGAAGTCCTCAGAATCTGCTTACACGGTTTCTGATGTCCAAGGAAACTGATACAGCAGTTCTAAAATGGACAATTGTGCAGCTCTGTAATTTTTAAATGAGCCAGTGGACTTTACACCACCTGAGCAAGCTCATTACTATTCTCTGTGTTTTTATCTGAAAGAATGTCTCTTGCAGGCTCTCCAATTGTGGCTGACATTTCAGGAAGAGTACGGATATTATCTGGAGGCAGGCAGTTGCAGATTTCAATTGCTGAAAAGTCTGATGCTGCATCTTACACTTGTATTGCTTCAAACATAGCTGGAAGTACAAAGAAGGAATACAGCTTGCAAGTATACAGTAAGTTACTGTGAAATATTCTGTTCTGAAAAAGGTACATTATGAAAGTATCATCTGTATAGTGATGTTAAACTGCAAAATATCTTGTCTGGAACAACTGCAAGATACTCAGAGGAGATAAGTAAATATAATTTTTATGATTTGGACTTGGAGATTGACCAAGAAATTATATATATCTGTTTAAAAAGCATTTGACCAGAGATGATTACAGGGATATAGCCCCCTTTACATAGTGCACTGTTTCTTGTCACTGAACTGTAGTAGTGATGACAACTAATTGAGCTTAGATCTTCCAGTTTTACTGCTAATTCTGTATTTCAGTCAGAAATAAAGCGAGGTATTTTTAAACAATCCCATAAAGAAGAAAATCTCAAAAAATATGGAGGGATTGACAGAATTTTGAGCAGTCCTTTTTAAAATTTCAAGTTATTTTCCTGTTTTTATTTTTTAAATTGCCTGTAAGTTAGTTTAACTTTTTTAATTTGTGGGCTGGAGGAAGGAGAGGTTATTTGTCGTTTCTCAGCCCTGTGGAAAATGTTATGAATTGCAGAGTGCCCCTAACTGGGTTGGCAGCAGTGGCCTGCAATAACTGTCTTCATTAAAATGCTCATCCAGCAAGCTTGATTGCTCTTCTTTTCAGAAGCAGGTGAATATTCTGAAATGTAGCTTCTAGTTGACTTGTAAATTGTGTTTCTTTTTCTTTTGCAGTTCGCCCAACTATATTCGACAGTGGCAGCCACCCATCAGAGGTTGTTGTCACCCAGGGAAATGAAATTTCCTTGGAGTGCAAGGTTCAGGGTATTCCAGAACCAGCAGTAACATGGATGAAGGATGGCCATCCGCTGGTCAGTGGAAGGGACATAGGAATACTTCATGATGGTCGCATTCTTCAATTGAGAAATGCCCAGGTGTCAGACACAGGCCGCTATGTCTGTGTTGCTGTCAATGTGGCAGGGCTGTCTGACAGAAAATATGATCTAAATGTTCATGGTGAGTATGCAAAAAGTGGGGCATACATAACAAACAAAGCAGGCCTTTAAGTTCACCCAAGGATATTTAAGAAATAGTTGTGTAGCTAAATTTGCCAACTATGTTTGTTGCAGGCATTATACATAATGCAGTTTCAATTGCAGATTTATTACAAAAATCCAAATCCAATTAAAATCTTATCTCTGTCCCTGTTACTATCAATCCATCCCCCAGCTACTGTATCTCCCAAGAGGAGAAAACCGAGATACAGTACAATTTCATATGATATTAGGGTGAGTTTCATGGTAGGAAATATTCTGTTGGATTCTGTTTTGGGAGATAGAAGTTGAGGTTTAACCAAGAATGCCTTACATGTGGCCCCTACTGGAAGACAGTCATGAATATAAACAGTATTCCAAGTATCTAATAGACAAGTTATCTTGTTTTTTACTCTCAGAAGAATTTAAGATGGTACCTCCAACTATAATTCATTGCCATAATTTTATTCGAAAATTACTTAAAATTACTTGATGGCATGGATTATAGCATCATGCAACGGTACAGCCACTATAACTTGAATGGGACATTTTTTGCATGTGTTTTTTATGCCTCATATAACTCTGAGTATTTATGTTTTGAACGGATAAAGCCAAGAAAGAAAGGGAGTTCTATCCCAAAGAAAGGGAGATACTCCTTTCAGGAGTTACTATGCCTCTGAATCAGGACATCAGATTACAGGGGTTTAGCTGCAATATTCCTCTGCAAATCTCACTGTATCACAGAGGCTTTCAAGTGTCTTTACAGTGGGGGCTGCGGGTTGTGTCTTGCACTGAGGTGGGAAAGACTTATACAACAACCAGGGATAGTGGGAGAGAGAAAAACAGAAGGTAGGGTGAAAGTGAACACAGGAATTCTCATTATTGAAAATGAGAGGCCAGAATTATTTACCCAGATGCATATATTGTTTTCTTACTTGAAGTATTTGATGTACTGTATTATCAAGGTTGTGGGTAGTAAAAAGAAACTTTAAACCTCCTCAGGCTATTCAGAGGCTGGAAGATACTGGTCAATTCTTGAACCCTTTTTTTTTTTTTTTTTGTCTTTTAATATGAACTGCTTCCAAAGTGGAATTATTCTTACTCCTAGCAAAGAATCACTAAAAATAATTTTGAGGTGGTTATTTTAATAGTGTAGTTGTTCTTTCTGATAGAAAAAAAATATGTAATTTTGACAGTGTTAGAATTTTCCATATTATTTTGTTAGATACTGGAAATTATAATTAATGTAGAATGGACAGAACTACTGTTACTCTTTAGGTGTCTTAAGGCATTAGATAAAGGTAGTAGTACAGTTAGAATTAAATTTTAATTTTTCCATGCAGTTGCACCGTTCTTAAAAAAAAAAAAAAAAAGATTGTAATAAATCTCAGTTTTGAGCTGCTCCTCACTTGCCAAGCTTATCTTAGCTTCAGTGAATTATTATTTGGTTGACAGAATGTTTTGAGAGCAAAAGTTTTTTTTGTTTTGTTTTGAAGTAACTTTTCTCTTATTCTGTAGTTCCCCCAAGTATTGCTGGTGACCTGCAGGTGCCTGAGAACATCAGCACTGTGGAGAAGAATCCCGTCTCTCTGGTTTGTGAAGCTTCAGGAATTCCCCTGCCATTGATAACATGGCTCAAGAATGGCTGGCCTGTCACTTTGAACAGCTCGGTGCGCATCCTCTCCGGTATGGCACATGTTTAAAGCTGTAGTTATTTTTGAAAAAGGGAATGGAGTGAAGGGCCTTCTGAGTCTGTAGTGCAGGTATTTCACATAGAAGAAAGTTTCATTTAATAATCTGTAGAGACATGGAGAGAAAATCACAGAATCACAGAATAGTCTAGGTTGGAAGAGACCTCCAAGATCACCGAGTCCAACCTCTGACCTAACACTAACAAATCTTCCACTAAACCATATCCCTAAGCTCTACATCTACATGTCTTTTAAAGACCTCCAGGGATGGTGACTCAACCACTTCCCTGGGCAGCCTATTCCAGTGCCTAACAACCCTTTCAGTAAAGAAGTTCTTCCTAATATCCAACCTTGACCTCCCCTGGCGCAACTTTAGCCTATTCCCCCTCATCCTGTCACCAGGCACGTGGGAGAATAGACCAACCGCCACCTCGCTAAGGTTAAATAAACTGTTATCCAAGCTATTCAGTAAATGGTATCAGATTAGGCTGGAGTGCCTATCAAATAGCTAAAGTAAACTGTGTAAGTTGTTATCAGAGTTTGCATGTGTGGGTCAAAGGTGTGGTAACTGTTCAGTCTTTGACATCGAATAAGCTATAGTTCTAGCTGTATGTCAGTCCAGTGTCTGTGTTTCTAGAAATACGTCAGATAGAGACATCTTTGTCAGTGCTGATACATAGAAAGGTATAATACGACATTTCACAGAATCACAGAATTATCTAAGTTGGAAGAGACCTCCAAGATCACCGAGTCCAACCTCTGACCTAATGCTAGCAAGTCCTCCACTAAACCATATCTCTAAGCTCTACATCTAAACGTCTTTTCAAGACCTCCAGGGATGGTGACTCAACCACTTCCCTGGGCAGCCCATTCCAGTGCTTAACAACCCTTTCAGTAAAGAAGTTCTTTCTAATATCCAACCTTGACCTCCCCTGGCGCAACTTTAGCCTATTCCCCCTCGTCCTGTCACCAGGCACGTGGGAGAATAGACCAACCGCCGCCTCGCTACAGCCTCCTTTCAGGTACCTGTAGAGTGCAATAAGGTTGCCCCTGAGCCTTCTCTTCTCCAGGCTAAATAGTCCCAGCTCCCTCAGCCACTCCTTGTAAGACTTGTTCTCCAGACCCTTCACCAGCTTTGTTGCCCCTCTCTGGACTCGCTCAAGCACCTC
>JAACYP010029631.1:0-19707 GCA_011076525.1 Nettapus auritus | reverse complement strand
CCAAAACTGAACACAGTACTTGAGGTGCTTAGTGACTGCCTGGGATCATTGTGTAAAGTGGTTCCCTGCTCTCTGTTTTGGTACAGCTGGAGTCTTCAGGCCGTATTCTGCAAGTTGTCAAGGCCCTGCTCGAGGATGCTGGCCGATACACTTGTGTGGCAACAAATGCTGCAGGAGAAGCCCAACAGCATGTTCGGCTTCATGTGCATGGTAATGATGTTTCTGCCTCTAGTTGGAAGCTAAACATGGTGGTTTTAAGGCAGCTTTTTTACATCTGTATTTCTTTCTTTTTTAAATTCTCTGCCATTTTTGTTACCAGTGCACATCCATCTTTCAGTTCTCATTCTTTGTCTCACTCCATTAGTAAGAAGCTAGGGCAAAAGCTGTCTTTCTTGGGATTTGGCCTTTGTTGTGTGGTACTGAGGGCCACTGAAAGAGAAACCTTCCAGTTAACTTTTCTATTATCCCAAGAAGCTTTCTGACCAAGACAGTCAGAAGTGTTCTCTATGTTTCTGAATCAAGACCTGATGTACCACCATTGGCATTACTAATTTAATCTAAATCTCCTGGAGAAAATGGCATTGCCCATGAACTTGGAATGGGGAAGTTCTACATTAATTTTTCTGAGAAGGAGACATTCTCTCATGTGACGACTCTTTGGACTGTTTAAAAATAATTTTATTTTTCAGCTAAAAACAAGTCAAAAGAAATCAGGGAAACTTCAGAAGCTGTTTTTTGCACATGAGTTTGGTAAATGCTCTCACCATGATTTACATATATTTACCTCAGAAGTGGTCATGAAGTATTGTGCATTCTTGATGTGACCCAGTCCTCAAAAGATATGGGAGGTGTGATGATGGACTGTGGCAAAGTGTTCATGAGTATGATTATGTGGACTTTAAGTGTCAGAGTCAGTAACTGGGAAATGTTAAATTGAAACAGAAATAAGATTTCAGTATCTCCCTGAATGAGACTTGGAAAGAGAAGCTGCACTCATCTTATACTGTGATAATTGCACTGTAGTTGATTTTGGTGTCAGTCCCATGCTCACAAATTTTGCTTGTGATCTTCATGTTCAGAGTGTCATTATCTGGTGTTTATGACACATTCCAAATTTATAGATACCAGTAATACGGTCTTGCTTTGTTAAAGCACTGTACAACATTCACTTTAATATTACCAGTTCAAGTGACCTTGCCACCTTAGAAGAACTGTTGTTCTGTGTTGTGCACCCATTTCTTACAAGTCCATTTTTAAGAATCACTTCCCCTGCCCTCCCTCCCTGACCCCCCCTCCCCCAAACACCCACATTTTACACATTTAACAGTAATGAGGCTATATAATGAAAGTAGTCCAGTTCCAAATGTGCAGTTTCTTGAGAAATATCTTAGTCACCCAGTAGTTAAAGCTTGGGCAATTCATTGCCTAGCGTTTCTCAGGAGGCAGATTACTTTGTGATTGGAAGTTTTGTCAGCTGGGTGGCTGAACTAGTGAAAACCTAATGCTTCCATTTTTTTCCCCAGAACCACCCAGTCTGGAAGATGCAGGGAAAATGTTAAATGAAACAGTGGTTGTGAATAATCCAATCCATCTTGAATGCAGAGCATCTGGGAACCCTCTGCCAGGTATGCACCTGTACCTTTGAGAACATGAAGAAAGTCTGATAGTATCTATTCGCTTTTATGTCTTTTGAAAATAATGGGTATTCTGAAGTTCATTTTGTGGTATTGAAACTAGCTATGAAGTATTAAACGCTGTATGGTGGGAAATGCCAATATATTGAGTGATGTGGAATAAATATTGGGGAATTCACTATTTTTAGTAAAATAAATAAAAACCAGAAAGATAAACTACACCGTTACAGCAGTGCCTGGTCCATAGGCAATAATATGGTTAGTGTTCTACAAAATCTGCTTTAAACAGCTACTCGCCAGGTCAATATTTTATAGTGTAAAGCAATCTTAAAACAATAACTTTAGTATTGAGTGTGCCTGTCAAGTGGGGCCATATCTAGGACCTTATCTAAAGTCTGTTGATATCTATAGGAATCTCTGTTTGGTTTGGGCCCCTTGCATGCGTAAATGCAAATGTTTAGTGTGTGTGTGCCATGCTTTCTGTGGCTTACCCAGATGATAAGACTATACTTACGATTTTCAGGGTTCTCCTTATAGTCTCAGTTTTGAAAACCAGTCCCTATATATCCGTTCGAGGTTTATTTTATTCATGCTTTGTGTAGTTATAACCTTGCACAGCGCCTTGTTCATCAGTCAGGGCAGACAACTTCTTGAGTAAGAGTCTTTCATAGAAAACTTGTGTTACAAAAAATGATTCAGTAAGCAGCAGTGTTTATGTAACTGCAGAGTGAAGCGATACCAGTAAAGCATTGATAGAGGGTGCCATCTTTTGGCTGAGATGCAAAAAAGTCCTCATTTTTTGTTAGGTTCCTATAACATATTGCTTTGAAATAATACTGGTTTTCCAGTTTTCATTTTCATCTTTTTAGTCTCCAAGATGAACTTTGTTTTGACTGTTCATGTTTTGACTCCATAAACGTTTCCAGGTGGTTTGGTTTAGCATAGCAGTACTTTAGGGTAAAAGGTAAAGATGATATTATTGTGTATTTTTAAACAGCTTCTGTTGACTTTAGTATGAGATGAGTAGATCCCTTTAAGTATGCTTTGCGTTATATTTTTTTAAACTTCAGAACATTTTTTCGTAAGTATGTGGTGTGCATGTATGATAGTTTCAGGTTTGCTATTGAGACCTGTAGGCATAGTCAGTATTTTGCACAGATATTTTGTGCTGATTTTCTCATTCCCTAGCTACTTTTTACTTTTATTAGTTATAATGAATTTATATTGATTTGTAAATTTTGGTTTTACATGTCTGAAAATTCAGATGGAAAATTTGAAGAATCTTTGGTTCTGTTGTTTGTAATGGCGAATACTTGTGACAACTTTCCTATTTCATTATGCAGCTATCACATGGTACAAAGATAATCGTCCACTTATAAGTGCTACAAGTGCCGCTTTCCAGAACAGAGGGCAGGTTTTGCAGATTGAGGGTGCTCAGATCTCTGACACCGGCATTTATAAGTGTGTGACTGTCAATGCTGCAGGCTCAGCTGAGTTGTTTTACAATCTTCAGGTTCATGGTAGGTACTGCAAAACTTGTGAAAAAGACCTATGTGCACCACTTTTACTCGTTTCAAGTTTCAAGTCTGCTTAGGAGTCTTACCATCATTCAGCACACCATTGTACTGGAAGAGATATGGCAAGGATCAATGTGAGAAAGTTTACTCTTCTTTTATTTGTTTTTCTGTTTTACCAATACTAAGAATGCGTGCTTTTAATATTAGAAAGATATGGTAAGGGAATTCAATTTTAGGAAGAATGAGCAGAGGCATCAGATTGGTGGAAAAGGTATTTATATTGCCATTTGAGATAATGTAAATAAAATATTTATAAAATACAAACATAAATATAATGTATTTATATGTAAATATAAATACAATATAAATATATATATATGAAGGTATTTATATTTGGAAGGACGTGCAATTGCTGCGTTTTGCTGGGGATGACTTCAAAGCCTACAGTAGATAAAGACAGGACGCAAATCAAATGTTCTTTCATAAGCCAACAGTCTTAAAGAAAAATATACTGTGTCTAATAAGATGAAGTGAAAGTGTGGGTGTTTGTAGACATGAAACACCTGATCAAAAGCCAAATTGGAGCTTTTCCACTGATTTCAGTGGATTTAGGGTCAGGCCCTGATCCAAATTCTTATCTTTTCTTATCTTTTCAGTGAGTGTCCTCCATGCAAAACTGCGGCCCAAATTTGGCCCAGTGTCCCCAACTCATATGCATACACAGTATGTAGTTCCTATTAAAGTTAATTAACAAATAAGGAGTTGGGCAGTACATTTCCATGGGATTAATGACCATCATGGGAAAAACTGATGGCTCAAGACATGGTCAAAGGCAATTAACCCCACCCAGTGATTAATTCCCAGGAAATACTTGGAGCCAAGGTCATTATTCTGGTTAGACCAAGAAATGAAAAATAACTCCCAAATATACGCATGTCTTCTTATGGTGGTGGAATTTCAGCAGTTATGTAGAGAGATTTCTGGGGAACTCTCTTTCTGACTTAGTTGTATAGACAGGACAAATAAAATAGTATCTCCTTCCAGAACAGGATATATGCAGTTTCAGCCAGTGCTAATTGCATCAAAGGAAGCTGAAACAGTTATCCATGAACCTACTTTATTCAGCTTGTGTGGTACAGGGCTTAAAATGGAGAGCTTCTTGGATTTCACAGAAACAAGGTTCTCATCCAGTTTATTTAGAGTTTGATTTTGGTAAGAGAAAGCTTTCTTTTCTGTTAATAGTAGAAGTAAGAACGACTACTAAAGGGAGAACAAACTCTGAAATGTCAGCCACAGAAAGTTGCACTGCATTTGCTGAAGGCCTGCTCTAGATTTTTGTGTGGCAGCTGGCATTGTGAGTAAGCACCTATCTTGGTTGATTGTTGGTTGCATTCAACAACTTATGCTATTAATAGACTGTTGTGGGTGCAGTAACTACGGTAGAAATTACCAACTGATTTTTGCATTAAAACAAAGCCTGATACTGCAGGCTTAACACTGAATGAAACTAGACAGCCCTATTTAAAGGAAGCAGGTTGAATTCCAGCTTAGTTTATTGTCATTGTATTAAGATTTTTGCACTCCTTTCACACCACTAGAACTTCTTCAGGCATTTGAGAACAATGAATGCTATTGAAATGAAATGGGGAAACTGTGTGTATATATATGGAAAAAAAAAAAAAGATTGTAAAATCACACTTGTGTTTTTCCTACCTTTTCTGCTATTACTGGAATTTATCTAAGGATAGGTAGTCTGAGTTACAGGCTGTTACAGATTGCTGAATTTATTAACACATCTTATTCTCATTAAAGAATTTCTGAACATTTTTTTTCTTGCATAGGATATGTATGAGTAGAACACACCAGTCTAATGTTTTTTTCTCGGAGTTCAAGTATTATATTTTGTGGCTGACAAAAGTAAAAGTGAAAGTAAAGTTATATCACAAAGTTTTAAGTGGTAGGAGCAAATAATAGCTTTAATTCTCCTGATAAATGAAACATCTTCCTTTTCTAACACTTACACGTTAAAATGCAAATGTTGATCATATGTTGAAAACAGCTTTTTGATTTTAAAGCTGTTTGCTTTCCATAACCATGCATCAGTGCTATACCCATACTTGCTTACTGATGAACAGCCCGAATGAAAGAAGCATAGAAATAACAAAAGAAATATACTGGATATCTTAGATATGTTCCTGTCTCCTATTAGTGCTGCAAAATGTGCTAGACCTTATCCATAAAGTAATTGTTTTGAGATGTTCCATTAAGATGATTTTTATCATCAGGAAGATGTTATACAGGTTGATCTGGTAAATGTTCATGTAAGTTCTGCAAGGCTGATTTATTACTCTGTGCATATATTTGCTTTATTCAGTTTATCTTATATACTTCCCTCTTTAATTTCCACCACTGTTAAAGCCTTTCACAAGGTCTAAATGGAATGTTATAAAAGTCTGAAGGAATATTTTCAGATTTTATGTTCTGGTTCCTGGGTTTCACAGCTGTCCTCTGGGCTGTGGGCCCAGTCATGCTTACCGTTGCTCACAGTAGTTTCATTGAAATTATCTGACTTTTTCGGTCAATAAAGAGCAGGATTTGGCAAAGAACAAACAAGTTACAGTGGTGATAACATTAGAAATATTTGCAACAATAGAGTGCCTTGCAGGAAGAGAAACAATGTCCAAAAGTAAACATCCCACTTAATTTCATTGTGATTTATACTACTACATAGCAACTCCAGTTTTATTTTCTTTTTCTAGTCCCACCATCAATCTCTGGCAGCAATGACATGGTGGCAGTGGTGGTTAATAATCTAGTGCGACTTGAGTGTGAAGCAAGAGGCATCCCTGCACCTATTCTAACATGGCTGAAAGATGGTAGTCCTGTTTCCAGCTTTAGCGATGGACTCCAGGTACTGGGTTCAAATCCTGCCGTGTTGTTTTGGTATGAGACTTTAAAACTTGTGCAGTTTAGTGGAACAGAAAAACTTGGAGGTTTTGGAATGAGAGTATAGGGCTTTTTGCTCTAGGATATTGTTGCATGTTTACACTAATTATTGTGTGAAGTGTGCTCATTATGGATATATTGAAATATGGTGGTTCTTTCAACTGATGTCATACTAAGTAAAAGTATGGATAAGCAAGTTTTTCACTTACTGGCAAGAAGAGTAAATTGGACCTCATTTCTGTCCTGAAGAGATCCATAGAGTCCAAGATTGAGTAATATCTCATTAAAAAAATAATAATTTGGGAGGAAAAAAAAGACTATGATGCAATGAGATGCTTCTGAGTTAAAAGGAGAAGGCATCGCTGCTCTTTGAAAGCCAGTTTTATGATCTGAAAGGAGAGAGGGGAAATTTGTGTAAGTCTGTGGGTCATTTGGGGCACAGACAGAAGATGTGACAATGTTTTAAACTAATGAGAGGGAGGAATGTACAGATCCTACAAAGGCTTTTAAGTGCCAGGAGTTTCCGAAGACTTGCGTAAAGTTAGACTTTTGCCTTTGCATGTCTTGATGAAAAAAAGAACAATGGAGTACAGGGAAGATTGTAGGTAAAAGTATAGATTGTGGGAAGCAGTGGCAAAACAAGTATTTTGTTTTGAAATGAAACCTAATGGTTCCCTCTGCTTCTGTTTTACTTTGAGGCATGTATACTGAATGTGTTGTGCTTCTACTGCAGGTTCTTTCTGGGGGCCGAGTCCTGGCACTCACCAGTGCTCAGATCAGCGACACAGGAAAATACACTTGTGTTGCAGTGAATGCTGCAGGTGAAAGTCAAAGAGATATTGATCTCAGAGTTTATGGTGAGATTTTCTGACTTTTTTTTTTTTAATAATGAAAACCACTCGTGGAGCTTTAGTTAAACACAATGTGGCCTAGATGGTTAACAACATTTTAAAAAATGGTTCCAACTCATAATGAAAGACAAAGGGATCAGGAGGTGTGTGTATGTTCATGTATGTAAGTTTATATATGCATACAGACCCATATTAAAGTACAGGTATCTGTTCTTTTTTGTATCCTTGAAGAAACATAGTCACAGTATATTTATAGGTTTCATACACACAGGCTCATTTATAAAGGTTAGGAGAAAATACGTTTGTGTGAATAACATGTAGATCACATAGACAAATGATGTTATTGTGGCCAGAGATCAGTTGTCTTCACCAGAATGAGTTGGTGTGAATTTGCCATACACATCTCAAGTTTCCTTTCTGTTTTCAGGCCCTTACTACACCTGCCAAAATGGTGGTGACTTTTTTAGTGCTAACAATGATGCTGTATTGAGCTATATTGAGCCCAACCAGTCAACTTTGTCTCTTTCAAGAAGCAGGACACATATCTCTTTAGCCAATGCGCTTTGCTAGTTTTCCAAATTGTGTCAAGCAGTTAATTCTGAATTCTTTTTGACTGAACTCATGTAAATTCGTCCTTCCTCCTCATTTTGTGTAACATTTACGGCTTCCTCCTTATTCTTGAGACTGGTTTTAGATGCCTTTTCATATTTTGTTCTTAGAGATCACTGGTGATGTACGCACACCAAAGAGCATAAAGTACTGCCGGGGGGAAGCCAGGGAGCTTGATGGTAGCAAGTCTTAAGTTTCCCTGCACAGCTGAGTGAGGATGAACAATGATCTGCCACTTGTTTTAGAAATCTTACGGTACCAGATATGGAGAGAAGGTTTTTGGAATAAAAGAATCTTTCTGGATTCTCTTTTGCTTTTAATAGTTCAGCTGGGAGAAAACTGTTTTTGGTCTGCCAGTGTCTAGCTTAATGGCAGCTGTAAGCAGACTCTCTGGAAAATCTTGCAAGAGGAGTTAGAAGTTTGGATGTTTCCTTAGGAAAATAGGAACAGTTTGGTTATTTGTTTTCAAGTTTGGCTTTCAGAATAGATTTGTAAAGGCATTGTGGTTAGGATACTCACTCGTGACTTGAGTCATGGCTACTTTTTTCATCTGCAAGAGGCAGTTCAGAAAGTCAGGATTCTGGCACAGCAAGTTCAAGTTTAAAGTGGGCTAGAACATTTTAATCTAGAGCAAGGAATATTAACATACATTTTGGAGTTTGAGGACAGGTGTGTATGTATATATAACTGCAGAAATGGCATGGATCTTCTTATTGTTCCTCTTTTATTTTTGGAACCTCTGTCCCTTTTAGCTAGATGAAATGAAAAGAGTTAGTTAGAAGTTGTGTGTGTTTGCAATTACTGTTGTAACAGAAGCTGGCCAGGGTTGAGCTCAGCTGCAGGGCTGTCTTGAGTGAGGCTGTCACCAAAAAGTAATATCACTCTTGGGATTTAACCTCGTATGGGTAGTCTAATTAAGAAGTCACAGGAGGAAAATAATTTGGAATGCTTTTGGAGCTGAAGTGGTTAGAAATGAGTGGTGCACTAAGCCAGTGTAGGAGTTGGAACAACCTGGATAATGTATAGTTGCCATGAGCATAATTAGATTAATTTTAAACCTTATTCCCTCAGAAACAAATGATGTATTATCTGTCTGTGTTTCATAAACTCAGTTTCCTTTTGAACACATTTCTATTCATTTAGTTGAGAGGAAAAATAATTGGTGGAAAAATGTTTGGAAATAAATTTGTCTTCTGCAGTAATGGATCAGCTTCCAATTTTCAGTTCCACAACACTCGTAAGGAATCTAGGCCTTTGTGAATTCTACAAAGAAAGTAAGATAAACAGATATTTTTTTTCAGTTACTCTATTTCTTATCCGCAGAGACCAGACTTTTCCCTAAATTATTTCCAAACTGTGAAATCAGCTGCTCTGCTGAGTACTTCCTGTGCAAGAAAAACAAAGCTTTATTGTTAGTGTTATTTTTCAGGACATCTTGAGAACTATAGTGCTGGTTTACTGAGTACCGCTTTGGGACATTTTATAATCTCATGTGTGCTAATTAATTCAATATCTTTTTATGTTCAAATTGAAGCCCAGAGTATTTCTCATGGATAGTCCCACTGCTTCCCTCCTTCATACCCGTATATTTTAGGCAATCAGACATACAATTTTTGGACTAACAGATTGCAAAGATAAAAAGTAAAGGAAATGTGACAATAAGGGCACTTATATTTGGCCCTGGTCAACATTTTATTGGATGAACTGAACAGTCTTAGTACACTGCAAGTATAAAAATCTCACCAGATATATGTAACTAGATGAATTAATTCTTGCTAGAAGTTTTGATTTTGTAAATCTTAAATTGCAAACCTAATGTTGCCTTAATGTCAAGAGTCTGTAATGAGTGTGCCTTAGATTTTTAAATTGCAAGAAAGGAAAGGTAATCCCTATTGATAGCTGTAAGGATTTAAGAACACACATGCCATTAAGAGCACAAATAGGAGTTCTCTTGTGGATCATGTTTGAGCAGCCCAGTAAAAGCACTTCTGCTCTTAGTTTGCTGTTAGTGATGTACTGAGTTTATTATGAGCACTCCCAGATACTGTCCCACTGGCTTTGATCTGAGAAAAAGAACTTGCAGTGGAGAGCTGCTGGTAAGCAGCAATAACGCAGAGCATGATGGCCTACTGCACTCTCACTGTTTTCTAAGTGTGTGTGTGCATCTCAGGCTGAAATACTTTAAAACTCTTGCTGTAGCAATGTTTTGTCAATGACTCAAAGCTGCCTTGGAGTCTGAAATTCTGTGAGCGGTGATGCAGCATGCTGTTACCAAAGAACATTTGGTTGAGCTGTGAATACTGATACAAAGCCATGGATGGCAAAGAGTTTTCAGTCATTAATCTTCTAATTTAACCTCACCTTGTCAGTGTAATATTTCCTCCTTGATTTAGGGAGTTCTTTTCAACTCCAGCCATGAGTACTTTCTCAATGGAAAATTACTCACGTGCTGTGTTCCAAGGTTAAGTTCTCAATTGCTTCTCAGTTGCTTTGTTTTTTGGAAAAAAAGAGCTAATTTTTAAAATGAGGGAAAAGTATTCACTTTCTTGAATCGTTATACCACTTGAGAACAGCTAATAGGCTGCAATTTCAATGTCCAGAAGCATTTTTGTCTTCTACATGCACAACTTTTGTTCCAAAAGCTGATATTTCTACCCTGCAATTTAGAAACGTGATAAATTTTTGATGTCACTGCAGCTGTTGCACAAATTTAAATATAGTGCTCAGTGCCAACAATCACAATAATTAGCTAGCAGACACCACAGAAAACAAATAGACAATAATGTAATAATAAATTATGACTCACTGATGATTAATTTCTTAACCCATTCAGTTGGCTGGAAACGTGTAAATTCTCATTCTGTCTTCTGTATTTGGCCATCTCTGGACAAAATTCTTCTTAGAGTTCTCCTTAGAGCCAACTATGCGTGCTGGCGTTGTCTGGAACAGTTTAAGACATTTTAACCTTCTTGGTTTGAGTATTATCTTGTGAACCTTTATGCTCATTAACTCTCTCTATTATTTTTTTTGTGTGTGTGTGATTTTAGCAGGGGTGTATTTCTCCAGTATTTATATAATGGCAATTTTCCCTTCTAAATATATTTTTCTGCAAGTCTTGGCTTACCTACACAATTTCTCTGTTGTTTATATTTTACTAGTATGTATCTTGTGTAGAGGATATTCTGTCGGTAACAAAATTATCTTGGTGCTTGTTGAGATCTAAAGGAAATTTAAGTTCTATGTCAAAAAGGTAGTAAGTGCCATTTTGTTTTCATTAAATAAAGACTTGTGAGCTCTACCGTATGTCTTACTCTGGGGAGTCTGCAACGCTCAAAGGTCCTTTGTCTTGGATTTATTGCTATAGTTCCACCAAACATCATGGGAGAGGAAAAAAATGTCTCTGTGCTCATCAGTGAAGCAGTGGAGCTGCTCTGCCAGAGCAATGCTGTTCCCCCACCTGTGCTGACATGGCTCAAAGATGGACGACCCTTGCTGAAGAAACCAGGTCTTAGCATCTCTGAAGATGGAAGTGTACTGAAGGTAAATTGGGTGGTCAGGCACCAGCAGTGATCACTTCCTGCGGAGTATCCCATTGTGAGGGTGCTAGATACGTGTTAGAGGCTGGGTGGCATCAGGCCCTCTGGTGCAACAAGGAACTGTAGATAAGGACTGAGAGAACTGGCCCTAAAGTGGAGCCCTGGAGGATTCCACTGGTGACTGGCTGCCAACCTGATGTAACCCCATTTGCCATAACCCTTTGAGCCTTACCCATCAGCCAATTGTTCACCCATTGTATGATGTTTTTATCTAGCTGTATGCTGGACATTTTGTCCAGTAGGATCCTATGGAAAACGTTATCGAAAGCTTAACTGAAACCCAAAAAGATTACATCAGCTGGCTTCACTTGATCAACCAGATGGGTGATCTTATCATAAAGAGAAATTAAATTTGTTAAATAGACCTACCCCTTGTGAACACATGTTGACTGTGATCTATAGCAACACAAAAAAACTGAGCAAACTCTCCCTGTAACTTCCTTGTACAACAATGTAAGAAGGAAAAAAAACAAAAACAGATTTTTATTTTCTTCCTAGATTGAAGGAGCTCAAGTACAGGACACTGGCCGTTATACTTGTGAAGCGACAAATATTGCTGGAAAAACTGAAAAGAACTATAATGTTAATATTTGGGGTAAGATTTAAGCTTATTCCAGGAATGGGAATGGAGCTCAGAGTGAAGTTATGATGTGAGAAACTGAAATTTTCTGTAGTTCATGAATACATAAATGCTGAGGTTCGTGCAGGGTGACATTATTATATTTGCTGTAGTTAACAGTCTAAAGAAAGTGCACGCATTTTCCAAATTGCTTTGGTTAGATTCTAAATTAATACCAGCTACTTTGTAGGCCTTTTTCAGATTGGGTTTGCATGCATGATGATAGTTCAGAGCAGAAATTAACTGGCTTTGTATCCAGCTCATATTTGTGCACTCATATAGAGTAACTTACCAACCTCCAACTTTTCTAAATGCTGAAGCATGGAAATTCAGATCTGAAAAGAAAGTCGAACTATTTTACCTAGCTTTGTTTGCTCGGCAAAATTACTAGGACTAAATCATAGTAATAGCATTAGTACAATGTTTATATGACTAGACGATGAATGTAGCATACGATGTTTATTTAAACCATTGATTTTGGTAAGCTTTTCTTGCACCATTACTTTCTCCCTATATACCAGTTGAAATACACCCTATTTGCTATTGCAAATTAATTTCTTGCTTTTAAATCATGAAACTAGAATGAGCTAACAGGGTTTGTAATAATGAAACTAAAATTCTTAGTACAGAACAATGTCATTATTTATTTGGTGTTTAAATTAGGGGGTCGATATTGTAGTATCATACAAGGCAATGTGATATTCCTATGCTAAAGCATATGTCCCTATACTAAGCTTGTCATCATCATCTCAGATCTCTTCCTTCCTCATATTTGTAAGATTTATACTGTTGCTAAGGACCTTTAGTGCAGAAGGGAAAAGGGTTTATTCTTTTGTGCAGTGAGACCATTTCTGTAGGGTTTTGAGAGAGGGGATAATTCTTTGCTAGTTAGCAGCTTTGATGGACTAAACTTAATAGAAACCAAAAGTTGCCTGTGAAAGTCATCTGTGGGTAACTGTTTAGAATTACAGTCTTTGTTTACACCCGGGGACCAAAAGTCCTGCCTGCCATATTTCTAAGTTTAAATCCAGGAAATGTATCCTGCTGAGGACTGATGAGATCCTGAGGGCTAACTCTCGTTCCAGAACTAGAAGAAACAGCCCATGTGTTAAATGTAAGGTGTACCTGCTCAGAGAATGGCACAAACTTTGTGACTTGAAGCAGGACAAAATAAAAGGTTGAAGCCAGTCCAGTACAATAAAGCTCTTTGCTTGCAGTCAGTCATTCTCAAACCCATACATCTGGTCACTGCTAAAAAAAGAGTTAGTCTGAAGTGTCAGAAAGAGAAGCTCTCTACTGTCATGTGCATTTTAAATGCACTGGATAAGTTGTTCACTAGTGAGCTATTTTCACTATTTTCAGCCTATGTTCTCCTCTGCTTTTTTTTGGTCTCTTTTCAAGTATTACCTACACTATTTTCATCTAAAGAGAATGGTTCCTCCATTTCAAGAAGGCAATTATCCCTTCCCTAGTGATTGAACCAAAGCCCTTGAGAATGACGCTGAAAACAGTGGTCCCTTTTGTCTGCAACTGGCTTACAGTCACAGAGCTGATGAACAAAACTGGCAGTCTGCAATAGGACAGTTGAAGGGTTGAAGCCCTTCATGTTGCATGTGGCAGCCAGTGTATTGCCACGTAAATTCAAGGGAAAAATTGTGGCTGAATTTTAAAAGTTACTTTCTGACATATGATTTAGGTTTATGAGCTAAGGCTATGAGCTAGGCAGCCTCTTAAAGTCAGTTTACATAATTCACAGAAATGGCTCTGTACTGGGAAGTCCATTCAAAAGCCAGTGAGAAATAGAGCCTATGCATACGCCAGACCTCAGAGGCTGGAAAGATAGATGTATTTGTTCGTAAGTATATTCCCTACTCAGACAGGTTTGCATGGTGAGGAAGAGAATGCAATCCTTGTAATTTCTTCAGAGCACAATGGGACACTTTTGTAGTAAGGTCAGTTTGGTTATATTGTTGGCCAATACCATTTTATTTCAAATGATGAACTGATTTGGTATTTCTTTTCAGTGTCACCAAGTATTTATGGCTCAGATGACATCTCTCAGCTGACAGCAATTGAAGGGAGCCTGATAAGCCTGATATGTGAGTCTAGTGGCATCCCACCACCTAGTCTTACCTGGAAAAAGAGTGGTGAGTAACCAGACATTACCCTTTTTGTAAAGCAAATGTGATAACTCTGACTTGCCATTTTTTTTTATTTTTTTTTCCTGTGGACATTTTAGGTGGTGTGTTCTGAGGAGTACAAATATGTAGCCAGCTAAACAATCCCAATATTGAGTCAAGTAAACTACAGCAGTAGATTGTGCCATTCTCTAAGTCACGTGCTTAGCCTAGATACCATTATTCCTAAAGGTGTTTGGAGGGGGAGGGAGGGGGAACACACAGTGCAGTGCAGAGATTCCTGAGCTGACTTAAAACTGGACAGTTTATATATGTTTCTGAAGCACTTAACCCCTCTTACCCCACTTACTTGTTACACAGTGCAGTGGGACAGCTTCAAGAGTTACTCATGTATCCCAGCTGGCGTGGCTGTGAGTCACAGTGCTTGTACTGTGGGGCTGAGCTGGGGGTCTCTACCTTGTGATCCATTTGCATAACATAGATGTCTCCTCGAAATTTACTTTGAATTTGCAGCTGTAGCACACAGCCAAGTGATGAAAATGCGTCTAGCATAGCAGTTGCTTTTGGAGCTTACTGAACCTTTCTCTCATCCAATCTTAATATTTAAGAGTAGTCTGCACACCTTTTTGCTTTAGGGTTTGAAGTAATCATCAACAAATGTGTTTTTATAAAAGTAGGTATTTTTAATACCATCTTTTAAGCATGGGCTCTTGAAGACAGAATAATAGACAAAGTAAAATAATGAATTCTTCTAGTATGGTAATTTTTGTGTTAGTAATTAATCTTATCTTATTTATCTTTTTTTTTTTTTTTTCCCCAGAAGGTACATTTCAGTGTTGTGTGTGCCTACTTTAGTTAATTATGACTTGTAGAAAGACCAGATTTTAATTACAAAACACTTTTTTTTACTGCTTAAAATTTTCAGAGAAAATTAAGTTTATCAAGCTCTTTCAAAACCCTCTCTACTGGAAACCAAAAAGGGACACTATGAGATGTTATAATAATGTATTTCAATGCTGAAATATGTGCACTTAAATTGCAGAAAGTAAACTTGAACATTTAAAGTTTTGAAGGGCAGTGAGAAAGTAGTGCAATGTTGGATGTTATGCAGGAGCCAGATTTATCACCTTTGAAATGTAGTGCACGTTTTCAGAGGGAGGATTTAAAATGCATGACTGAGAAATGGAAATTCAGCTTGTAAGAATAATCAGTGGGAGGTGTGTTCCTTCTGTTACAAAATCTCCCTGCAGTTTATAAAGGTGACGATAGTTGCCCAGTCTTAGGTCTCCAAAATTGAAAATTCTGCTCAGAGAATGTCATATCATTTCTGCTGAGCAGAAGTGTATTCACATGTACCATGTGACACAATATGCAGATGGTCTGGGAGTGCAGACTACATCACGTAGGTGTAAGATGTGCTGTACTGGCTGGGCTGGCTGACATGATCATACGCTGTATGTACAAGTCAGGTTTTACTGAAAATACTGAATTTGTGGAAGTGTCCAAGACACTTTGGATGTATGTGAGCATGGTGAGAGTTACTGTCCTTAGCTCAGGTTGCTCTGTGTCATGAATTCAGGAATTAATATGGGAAGTCCTCAGAATCTGCTTACACGGTTTCTGATGTCCAAGGAAACTCTGATACAGCAGTTCTAAAATGGACAATTGTGCAGCTCTGTAATTTTTAAATGAGCCAGTGGACTTTACACCACCTGAGCAAGCTCATTACTATTCTCTGTGTTTTTATCTGAAAGAATGTCTCTTGCAGGCTCTCCAATTGTGGCTGACATTTCAGGAAGAGTACGGATATTATCTGGAGGCAGGCAGTTGCAGATTTCAATTGCTGAAAAGTCTGATGCTGCATCTTACACTTGTATTGCTTCAAACATAGCTGGAAGTACAAAGAAGGAATACAGCTTGCAAGTATACAGTAAGTTACTGTGAAATATTCTGTTCTGAAAAAGGTACATTATGAAAGTATCATCTGTATAGTGATGTTAAACTGCAAAATATCTTGTCTGGAACAACTGCAAGATACTCAGAGGAGATAAGTAAATATAATTTTTATGATTTGGACTTGGAGATTGACCAAGAAATTATATATATCTGTTTAAAAAGCATTTGACCAGAGATGATTACAGGGATATAGCCCCCTTTACATAGTGCACTGTTTCTTGTCACTGAACTGTAGTAGTGATGACAACTAATTGAGCTTAGATCTTCCAGTTTTACTGCTAATTCTGTATTTCAGTCAGAAATAAAGCGAGGTATTTTTAAACAATCCCATAAAGAAGAAAATCTCAAAAAATATGGAGGGATTGACAGAATTTTGAGCAGTCCTTTTTAAAATTTCAAGTTATTTTCCTGTTTTTATTTTTTTAATTGCCTGTAAGTTAGTTTAACTTTTTTAATTTGTGGGCTGGAGGAAGGAGAGGTTATTTGTCGTTTCTCAGCCCTGTGGAAAATGTTATGAATTGCAGAGTGCCCCTAACTGGGTTGGCAGCAGTGGCCTGCAATAACTGTCTTCATTAAAATGCTCATCCAGCAAGCTTGATTGCTCTTCTTTTCAGAAGCAGGTGAATATTCTGAAATGTAGCTTCTAGTTGACTTGTAAATTGTGTTTCTTTTTCTTTTGCAGTTCGCCCAACTATATTCGACAGTGGCAGCCACCCATCAGAGGTTGTTGTCACCCAGGGAAATGAAATTTCCTTGGAGTGCAAGGTTCAGGGTATTCCAGAACCAGCAGTAACATGGATGAAGGATGGCCATCCGCTGGTCAGTGGAAGGGACATAGGAATACTTCATGATGGTCGCATTCTTCAATTGAGAAATGCCCAGGTGTCAGACACAGGCCGCTATGTCTGTGTTGCTGTCAATGTGGCAGGGCTGTCTGACAGAAAATATGATCTAAATGTTCATGGTGAGTATGCAAAAAGTGGGGCATACATAACAAACAAAGCAGGCCTTTAAGTTCACCCAAGGATATTTAAGAAATAGTTGTGTAGCTAAATTTGCCAACTATGTTTGTTGCAGGCATTATACATAATGCAGTTTCAATTGCAGATTTATTACAAAAATCCAAATCCAATTAAAATCTTATCTCTGTCCCTGTTACTATCAATCCATCCCCCAGCTACTGTATCTCCCAAGAGGAGAAAACCGAGATACAGTACAATTTCATATGATATTAGGGTGAGTTTCATGGTAGGAAATATTCTGTTGGATTCTGTTTTGGGAGATAGAAGTTGAGGTTTAACCAAGAATGCCTTACATGTGGCCCCTACTGGAAGACAGTCATGAATATAAACAGTATTCCAAGTATCTAATAGACAAGTTATCTTGTTTTTTACTCTCAGAAGAATTTAAGATGGTACCTCCAACTATAATTCATTGCCATAATTTTATTCGAAAATTGCTTAAAATTACTTGATGGCATGGATTATAGCATCATGCAACGGTACAGCCACTATAACTTGAATGGGACATTTTTTGCATGTGTTTTTTATGCCTCATATAACTCTGAGTATTTATGTTTTGAACGGATAAAGCCAAGAAAGAAAGGGAGTTCTATCCCAAAGAAAGGGAGATACTCCTTTCAGGAGTTACTATGCCTCTGAATCAGGACATCAGATTACAGGGGTTTAGCTGCAATATTCCTCTGCAAATCTCACTGTATCACAGAGGCTTTCAAGTGTCTTTACAGTGGGGGCTGCGGGTTGTGTCTTGCACTGAGGTGGGAAAGACTTATACAACAACCAGGGATAGTGGGAGAGAGAAAAACAGAAGGTAGGGTGAAAGTGAACACAGGAATTCTCATTATTGAAAATGAGAGGCCAGAATTATTTACCCAGATGCATATATTGTTTTCTTACTTGAAGTATTTGATGTACTGTATTATCAAGGTTGTGGGTAGTAAAAAGAAACTTTAAACCTCCTCAGGCTATTCAGAGGCTGGAAGATACTGGTCAATTCTTGAACCCTTTTTTTTTTTTTTTTTGTCTTTTAATATGAACTGCTTCCAAAGTGGAATTATTCTTACTCCTAGCAAAGAATCACTAAAAATAATTTTGAGGTGGTTATTTTAATAGTGTAGTTGTTCTTTCTGATAGAAAAAAAATATGTAATTTTGACAGTGTTAGAATTTTCCATATTATTTTGTTAGATACTGGAAATTATAATTAATGTAGAATGGACAGAACTACTGTTACTCTTTAGGTGTCTTAAGGCATTAGATAAAGGTAGTAGTACAGTTAGAATTAAATTTTAATTTTTCCATGCAGTTGCACCGTTCTTAAAAAAAAAAAAAAAAAGATTGTAATAAATCTCAGTTTTGTGCTGCTCCTCACTTGCCAAGCTTATCTTAGCTTCAGTGAATTATTATTTGGTTGACAGAATGTTTTGAGAGCAAAAGTTTTTTTTGTTTTGTTTTGAAGTAACTTTTCTCTTATTCTGTAGTTCCCCCAAGTATTGCTGGTGACCTGCAGGTGCCTGAGAACATCAGCACTGTGGAGAAGAATCCCGTCTCTCTGGTTTGTGAAGCTTCAGGAATTCCCCTGCCATTGATAACATGGCTCAAGAATGGCTGGCCTGTCACTTTGAACAGCTCGGTGCGCATCCTCTCCGGTATGGCACATGTTTAAAGCTGTAGTTATTTTTGAAAAAGGGAATGGAGTGAAGGGCCTTCTGAGTCTGTAGTGCAGGTATTTCACATAGAAGTAAGTTTCATTTAATAATCTGTAGAGACATGGAGAGAAAATCACAGAATCACAGAATAGTCTAGGTTGGAAGAGACCTCCAAGATCACCGAGTCCAACCTCTGACCTAACACTAACAAATCTTCCACTAAACCATATCCCTAAGCTCTACATCTACATGTCTTTTAAAGACCTCCAGGGATGGTGACTCAACCACTTCCCTGGGCAGCCTATTCCAGTGCCTAACAACCCTTTCAGTAAAGAAGTTCTTCCTAATATCCAACCTTGACCTCCCCTGGCGCAACTTTAGCCTATTCCCCCTCATCCTGTCACCAGGCACGTGGGAGAATAGACCAACCGCCACCTCGCTAAGGTTAAATAAACTGTTATCCAAGCTATTCAGTAAATGGTATCAGATTAGGCTGGAGTGCCTATCAAATAGCTAAAGTAAACTGTGTAAGTTGTTATCAGAGTTTGCATGTGTGGGTCAAAGGTGTGGTAACTGTTCAGTCTTTGACATCGAATAAGCTATAGTTCTAGCTGTATGTCAGTCCAGTGTCTGTGTTTCTAGAAATACGTCAGATAGAGACATCTTTGTCAGTGCTGATACATAGAAAGGTATAATACGACATTTCACAGAATCACAGAATTATCTAAGTTGGAAGAGACCTCCAAGATCACCGAGTCCAACCTCTGACCTAATGCTAGCAAGTCCTCCACTAAACCATATCTCTAAGCTCTACATCTAAACGTCTTTTCAAGACCTCCAGGGATGGTGACTCAACCACTTCCCTGGGCAGCCCATTCCAGTGCCTAACAACCCCTTCAGTAAAGAAGTTCTTCCTAATATCCAACCTTGACCTCCCCTGGCGCAACTTTAGCCTATTCCCCCTCGTCCTGTCACCAGGCACGTGGGAGAATAGACCAACCGCCGCCTCGCTACAGCCTCCTTTCAGGTACCTGTAGAGTGCAATAAGGTTGCCCCTGAGCCTTCTCTTCTCCAGGCTAAATAGTCCCAGCTCCCTCAGCCACTCCTTGTAAGACTTGTTCTCCAGACCCTTCACCAGCTTTGTTGCCCCTCTCTGGACTCGCTCAAG
Source organism: Nettapus auritus (assembly GCA_011076525.1). Classification (NCBI taxonomy): domain Eukaryota; kingdom Metazoa; phylum Chordata; class Aves; order Anseriformes; family Anatidae; genus Nettapus; species Nettapus auritus. Next base: position 6 of record JAACYP010029631.1, on the reverse strand, counting down.
CACCTC